>JAJPUD010002514.1:288703-316201 GCA_023553655.1 Myrmecobius fasciatus
CGCTCTTCCGATCTACACCAATCAGAGCGACTATTGACACAGACAAACTGAGCCTCCGAACTGGTTCTGGAGTGAGGGCTTCACCAAACACTTGGACTACAACGCACTTCTATCAAATATCTACTTTGAAAGAACTTCTGAGGTCAGTTTTAGACGGGCAGGGGATCGAGCAGCTCCCGGCGCTCAGACGCCAGTGTGCAGCCGGGGTGCAAGTCCGGGGCTGGGACGGACCAGAAGATTTTAGGCTGCCAGGAAGTCCCTGGGAGACCCTGGGGCCACTTTGCTCTGCTTGCAGGCAGGTGCTTTGGCAGGTCTACCTTTGATAAAGGGTGGATTGAGAGCAGCTGAAAGTGTGGTCCCAGTGCAGATCTAGCCAGATCAGCCCCAGACTGGAAGTCCTGAGATTCTGAAAACAATCCCAGATAAAGCCACAAAGGTGGACTTAAGCTGGTCTCCCTTTTAGAAGACTTACCTGGAAGATTGCATAAAGAATCTCAAAAGAGAGCTAGAAGAAGATTGGGGAAATAAATGGAGAGCAGTGCAAGAAGGAAACATTGCCCTGCAACAGTGATGTGAAAAACTGGAAAATAAGTCTGGTGAATCGGAAAAAGACAAAAATTCACTGAAAAACAAAATTAGTGAATTGGAGAAAGTCACCAAATCACTAGAAAATAAAAATAGTGAATTGGAAAAAGATAACAATTCACTGAAAAATAAAATTAGTGAATTGGTAAAAGACAACAATTCACTGAAAAATAAAATTAGTGAATTGGAAAAAGACAACAATTCACTGAAAAATAAAATTGGAAAAATGAAAAAAGAATGCAATGAACCAAAAAATTCATTTGGCCAGTTACAAAAGGAGTTTACAAAGATAACTGAAGGAAATAATACCTTAAAAATTAAAATTGAACAAATTGAAATGAATGACTCAATAAGACTTCAAGAATCAGTCAAACAAAAACAAAAAAATGAAAAAATAGAAGAAAATATGAAATATCTCCTAGGAAAAACAACTGACTTGGAAAACAGATCCAGGACAGACAATCTAAGAATTATTGGACTCCCTGAAAGTCACGATGAAAAAAAGAACCTTGATGCTATCTTCCAGGAAATCATGAAAAAGAATTACCCTGATGTTTTAGAATCAGAAGGCAAAGTTGGTATTGAAAGAATCCACCGATCACCTCCTGAAAGAGACCCCAAAATTAAAACCCCAAGGAATATCGTGGCCAAATTTCAGGACTATCACACCAAGGAAAAGATATTACAAGCTGCTAGAAAAAAACAGTTCAAATATCGAGGAACTGTCATTAGAATTACACAGGATCTGTCAGCTTCCACATTGAAGGATAGAAGGGCCTGGAATCAGATATTCCGAAAGGCAAAAGAACTTGGATTACAGCCAAGAATAAGCTATCCAGCTAGAATGAGCATCATCATCCAGGGAAGAAGATGGTCATTTAATGATACAGGAGAATTTCACCTATTTCTAATGAAAAGACAAGATCTGAACAAAAAATTTGACCTCCAAACACAGAACTCTAGAGAAGCGTAAAAAGGTAAAAAGGAAAGAACTCTCAAGAACTATATCTCTACTAGGGGTATCCTTAAAGAATGGGGGTATAATTTGATTTTACTTTGATAATAATCGAAAAGAAATTAGAGATGGAAGGTATATCATACTGTAAAAAAAGGGGGAAGGGGAAAGGAGGTAAAATAAAGTAAAAAAAAGGAGGTAAAATAAGGCAAAGTATCATGAAGAGACATAGAAAATCTAATATAATTGAGGGAAAGAAGGGAGGGTGATGAGTATTGTGTAAATCTTACTCTCATTGGATTGGGCTCTAAAAGAGCATATCAGACACATTTGATTTCAGGGAAAAACTTGGCCCTCTGTATAGGGAAGTAGGAGGGAAAGGAAGAAAAGAAAGGGATAAATTAATAGAAGGATTAGGGGAAAGGTGTATAAAAGAGAGAGGGTTCTAAAGGGGGGAGGACTGTTACAGGGAGGTGGTCATCAAAAATAAAATACTGGGGAGGGGGGAAGGGAGTAAGGGGAAAGGGATGAGAAAAATATAACTTTGGGTAAATAAGATGGCAGGAAATACAGATATAGTCATTTTAACTGTGAATGTGACTGGGATGAACTCTCCCATAAAACAGAAACGGATAGCGGACCGGATTAAAAGCCAGAATGCTACAATTTGTTGTTTACAAGAAACACATTTAAAACATAGAGATACATACAGAATGAAGGTAAAGGGCTGGAGCAGAATCGTTTATGCTTCAAGTGAACAAAAAAAGGCAAGGGTAGCAATCCTTATCTCAAATAAAGTAAAAGCAAAAATATATCTAATTAAAAGAGATAAGGAAGGAAACTATATTTTACTAAAGGGTACCATAGACAATGAAGCGGTATCAATACTAAACATATATGCACCAAGTGGCATAGCATCCAAATTCCTAGAGGAGAAACTAACAGAGATGCAAGGAGAAATAGACAGTAAAACTATACTAGTGGGGGATCTCAACCTTGCTCTCTCAGAATTAGATAAATCAAACCACAAAATAAATAAGAAAAAAGTTAGGGAGATAAACAAAATGTTAGATAAGTTATGTATGACAAATCTCTGGAGGAAATTGAATGGTGATAGAAGGGAGTATACTTTTTTCTCAGGGGTTCATGAAACTTATACAAAAATTGATCATGTGTTAGGGCATAAAAACCTCAAAATCAAATGTAGAAAAGCAGAAATAGTAAATGTATCCTTTTCAGATCATGATGCAATAAAACTCACATGTAATATAAGGCCAGGAGAAAATAGACCAAAAGTTAATTGGAAATTAAATAATCTAATCCTGAAGAATGAATGGGTGAAAGAGCAAATTATAGACACAATTGATAATTTCATCCAGGAGAATGACAATAATGAGACAACATACCAAAATTTGTGGGATACGGCCAAAGCGGTTATAAGGGGTAACTTTATATCTCTAGATGCTTATTTACATAAAATGGAGAAAGAGAAGATCAATGAATTAGGGTTACAATAAAAAAAACTAGAAAAAGAGCAAATTAAAAACCCTCAATCAAATACCAAATTGGAAATTCTGAAAATAAAAGGTGAGATTAATAAAATTGAAAATAAAAAAACTATTGAATTAATAAATAAAACTAAGAGTTGGTTTTATGAAAAACCAACAAAATTTGATCAGAAAAAGGAAAGAGGAAAATCAAATTGTTAGTCTCAAAAATGATAAGGGAGAACTTTCCTCCAATGAAGAGGAAATTAGAGTAATAATTAGGAGTTACTTTGCCCAACTTTATGCCAATAAATTTGATAATCTAAATGAAGTGGAGGAATATCTACAAAAATGTAGATTGCCCAGGTTAACAGAAGAGGAAATAAATTATTTAAATAGCCCCATTTTAGAAAAAGAAATAGAACAAGCTATTAATCAACTCCCTAAGAAAAAATCTTCAGGGCCAGATGGTTTTACATGTGAATTCTACCAAACATTCAAAGAACAATTAATTCCAATACTATACAAACTATTTGAAAAAATAGGGACAGAAGGTATACTACCAAATTCCTTCTATGATACAGATATGGTGCTGATAGTTAAACCAGGTAGAGTGAAAACAGAGAAAGAAAACTATAGACCCATTTCCCTAATGAATATTGATGCAAAAATTTTAAACAAATGTGAAAATGTGTGATCTTGATTTTTCATTTTATTCATCCAATTGACCCAAATTGAAATCTAGAGGAGGGAGTGTCAAACATTAAAAAAAAAGTGAAGGAAAGGAAAGACATTTTGTGCTTATGAACAAAATAATATAAAATCTATGTGCATTTGCCTAAACAAAACAAACATTCATTGGTAGGTATAAAAGCAATAAGACCTTTCCATTAATAATTATTGAGGAAGTCATCTTTGAGCTTCAATAAACATAGTTGCATATTCTGCTCACTTTAAAATAATATCAATCTAGGAATTTAGCCAAGAGGAATTATTCCTTCTTCTTCTTTTTGTTCTTCTTGCTTTTTTTTTTTTTTTTTTTTTTTGCTGAGGCAATTGGGGTTAAGTGACTTGCCCAGGGTCACAAAGCTAGGACATCTTACTTCCTTTTTGTTCTTATGTTATTAACAACTCAATAACAAATAGAAAAAAACTAACAACAGCAACAACAACAACAAAAATGTGTCAATTTGCATTCTTGATTTTCCAACAGTAGATATTATAATGAAATATATCAGAATAAGTTTTTATTGTTATTTAGACAAGATAAAAGCACCACTTCAAAAAAATATATGCCATACCCTTATGGCTATTAAATTTTCAGTATTGTAAAAATAATTTGACAGTAATTTTTCATTTAAAAAGAAAATATACATTTTGAAAAAAAAACATAAAACTTATATGCCTATAAGTATATATTGAAACATCTATATATATATACATATATATATAATTCATTGTTTCTAATAATTTTTTTATTTTTTATTTTTAATATCAGAGCAAAAGGGTAAAACCATGGGAAAGATTAAAAAAAAAAAGAAGTGGACATAGCATGTGTTGATTTACATTCAGTCTCTTTAGTTCTTTTTCTGGATGCAGATAGCATTTTCTGTTCAAAGTCTTTTGGGAATTGCTTTGGATCACTGAACCACTGAGAAGAACCAAATCTTTCATAGTTGATCATTTTACATTCTTACTGTTATTGTGTACAATGCAATTTTTTTTTGTCTCGGCATAATTTCATGTAAATCTTTTCAGGCCTTTCTAAAATCAGCTTGTTCATCATTTTTGTATCTTCATAAACCACAATTTGTTCAGCCATTTTCCAATTCTTTACTATCACAAAAGAAGCTGATACAAACATTTTTGCACATGTGAGTCCTTTTCCCTCCTTTGAGATTTCCTTGAGATGCAGACTCAGTAATGGTACTGCTAGGTCAAAGAATATGCACAGTTTGATAGCCCTTTGAACATAGTTCTGAATTGCTCTCCAGAATGGTTGAATCATTTCACAACTTCACCAACAATGCATTAGTGCCCCAGTTTTCCCACATCCCCTCCAACATTATCATGATCTTTTTCTGTCATCTTAGTCAATTTGGGAGATACGAGGTGGTACCTCAGAATTTTTTAATTTGCATTTTCTAATCGATAGTGATTTAGAACATTTTTATAGGACTTTCATTACATCATCTGAAAATTGTTTCCTTTTATTCCTATGTTTTCTAGTTTGTTTGTTTTTTTTAATAGAAAGGGGTGCTGTTTTTTGTCAAATGCTTTCCCTGCATCTATTGAGATTATTATATAATTTCTTTTGGTTTTTGTTATTGATATGGTTGATTATTGTAATAATTTTCCTGATATTGAACCAGCCCTAAATTCTTGGTATAAATTCCACTTGGACATGTCCTATTATCATGTTGATAAGTTGCTATAATCTGTTTGCCAGTGTTTTATTTAAAAATTTTGCATCATTATTCATTAGGAAGATTGGACAGTAATTTTCTATCTCTGTTTTGGCTCTTCTTGGTTTAGATATCAGTGCCATAGTTGTGTCAAAGAAAGAATTTGGCTGGATTCCTTTACCTATTTTTCCAAATAGTTTGCATAGTACTAGAATGGATTGTTCTTTTAATGTTTGGTAAAATTCATTTGTGAACCCAACTGGCCCTGAAGATTTTTTCTGAGGGAGTTCATTATTGACTTGTTCAGTTTCTTTTCTAAAATGCAACTAGTTAATGGATTTCCTCCTGTTAATTTTTGCAATTTATAGTTTTGTAAATATTCATCTATTTCAGTTTGATTGTCAGACTTGCTGCCATACAATTGGGCAAAATAGTTCCTAATTATTGTTCTTAATTTCTTTGTCATTGGTGTTAAGTTCACCCTTTTCATTTTTGAGGCTAATGTTTAGGTTTTTTCTTTCCTTTTTCTGATCAAATTAACCAAAAGTTTATATATTTTTTTTCATAAAATCATCTCAACTTTATTTATTAGTTAAATAGTTTTCTTTCAATTTTATTAATACCTTATTTCAATTTCAGAATTTCTAATTTGGTATTTAATTGGGGTTTTAAAATTTGTTCTTTTTTATTTTTTAGCTTTTTTTAGTTGTATGCCCAATTCATTGATCTCTTCTTTCTCTATTTTATTCATGTAGCTATTTAGAGATATAAAATTTCCCCAAACAACTGCTTTGACTGCATCCCATAGGTTTTGGTATGTTGTCTCATTATTATTCTCTTACATAAAATTATGGATTGTTTCCACGATTTATTGTTAGAATATTTTTTAGCATTAGATTATTTAATTTCTAATTGGTTTTTAGCTCTGTCTCTTTATTGAATATAATTTTTATTTCATTGTGATCTGAAAGAAAGCATTTACTATTTCTGCCTCTTTTTTGCATTTGATTGTGAAGTTTTTATGCTATAATACATGGTCAATTTTTTTTGTAGATGCCTTATACTGCTTTAATCCTTTCTGTTTCTATTGTTTCATCTTTTTTTTCAAGTACATATTTTTTTTCTATCACTTAATGACTTATTTTTTTGATGTGATAATATCAGAGTCCATTCACAAACATACCCTTAGTCCATGTGATGTCCCTCTCTGTCTCACTGACAGATACAATTCTCAAGAGTTATAGATATCATTTTCCCATCTAGGGATATAAATAGTTTAACCTTTAGATTATATATATTTTCCTCCTGTTTACTCTGACTTCATTGAAGATCCAGTTGCCTTCCCTGAAATGTGATGTTTACTTGGCTAGTAAATTCTTGGTGGTAATCCTAAATCCTTTGCCTTCCATAGTATGGTATTCTAGGCCCTCGTCCTTTATTTTAGAAGCTGAGGCGATCCTGACTGTTGCTCCTTTTTTTTTTTTTTTTTTGTCTGGCAACTTGCAGTATTTTTAATTTGAGGTTGTAGTCCTGGAGTTTTGCAACAATGTTCCTTGGGTTTTTCCTTGTAAGGTCTCTTTCTGAAGGTGATCAATGATTTCTTTCACCAAGTATTTCCCCATTTCTAGAATTTCGGGGCAGTATTTCTTAATGATGTCTTGAAGAATGCAATCAATGCTCTTTTTTTTTTTTTTTTTTGGTCATGGACTTCAGGTAGGCCAATAATTTTTAAGTTGTCTTTTCTGGGTCTATTTTCCAGATCAGATACTTTTCTAATGGGGTATTTCACATTTTCTTCCATTTTTAAATTTTTTTTTTTAGTTTGTTTCACCAATTCTTATAGTCTCACCAAGATATTAGCTTCCATTTTTCCTGTTCAAATTTGTAATGTCTGATTTTCTTTAGTTAACTTTTGTATCTTTTTTTCCATTTAGTTAATTCTACTTTTTAAGCCATTGTTTTCTTCAATTTTTTTTTCTTTCTTTTCCAAGCTGTTGACTCTCTCATGCATACCTCTCATGTCCTTCCTCATTTCTTCTTCTCTCTATATTATTTGTATTTTATGAGCACTTCCAAGAAACTTATTTGGGCTTGAGACTAATTCATATCACTCTTTGAGATTTCTTGTGTGAACATTTTGTCCTCGTCCAAGTTTGTATTTTGAGCTTCCTTGTCACCATAGTAGCTAATGGTTAAGATTCTTTTCTGTTTCTCACTTCTTTTTTTCCCTTTTCTTTGGATATTATCTATCTTTTTTTCCCACTTTTATAGTTGAGTTCTATTCTTGAGGTAAAAGGAGTGCTGTTCCAAGCTTTTTGTGCATTTCTAAGCCTTGGCTTTGAGCACAGGCACCCCTTGTGTTTCCAGGGAGTAGCTTTGCCTTTTCTTTTCAGGAAACAGTCTGGTTTCCTGGGACTGGAAACTGCTCCACTTATTTGGTTCTCTACTGAGCCATTCCTCTGCCTCCCACCCATACATGGGAGGTAGTGGTGGAGGTCAGGAGTGGACTTTACTAAGGCCCTGTCTTATTTATTCTTTTGTTTCTATTCTCTCTCCCTTGGTGATCTCATCCTAATCTATGACAGATTATGTCTGGATATTAGGCATTTGTCCTATCCTAATCTCTTCATTTTTTTTTCTTTTTGTATCCAGGTGGTCCAATGACAAGATCATTTTTGTTTCTATCTCAGTTGATCTTTGGACAATTTTTTTTCTCTTTTTGTTTCTATATTTCTTCACATAAAATTTTAAGTATACAATTCTACTGCTGCCCACTATCTATTCTATCCCATTTTTTTTACCCTATTTGTTTTGAATAAAATGATTTTTCAGATCAATGATCTACTTATTATTCCTCTCTTTGTGATCTATAGTCTTTCCTTATGATTTGTGGTTTACTTTGATTGAAACTTATAATTTGTGCTTTTGTGTGAAGACAACTGAAATAATACATTTTAGGGTTATCTTCTTTGTTGGATTTTACCCTCTTTGAATGTATTGCTACTGCTGTTTTTAGAGAATATATTTCTCACTGTCAGATGCTTGAAAGCAAGGGCCACTTTTTCCCTTGGATCTCCAAAACTTAATATAATGCCTGCTACATAGCACACACTGAATATATTTTTCTTAACTTGACTATTTTTCCCATATTAAAGCTAATTTTTATGATATTTAGATTAGTAGAAAAATGTAACCATTTTTCTCCCTTCTATTCACTTTTTAATGTAAGGTGAAGGGTTTTAGATTAGCAGAAACTTAGCTATTTCCCAGTGGATGGCTCAGATTTTATGTGAGTATATTCTCCCTTCAACTGGTACATTTAACCTTAGTAAAGCATTTCATTCTGTCTCTTGTTGAGGATCTGGTGGAACACTTTTGGTAAGAAAGGGAGGAAGTAGGGAAGTAATTAACTTGAATGAATAGCCTTGCCCTTGAAATATTTCCTATTCTTTACTTATCAGTTAAAGCTGTTTTTTTTTTCCCCTGAGGCAGTTGAGGTTAAGTGACTTGCCCAGGGTCACACAGCTAGGAAATGTTGAGTGTCTGAGGTAGATTTGAACTCAGGTCCTCCTGACTTCAGGGCTGGTGCTCTATCCACTTTGCCACTTAGCTCCCCTTAAAACTGCTTTAACAAGCCTCAGTCATTGTCTACATTTTATGCTCTAAATTTACTTTAGCTTGTTTCCTTGATTGGGATTTGTAGAAGATATAGCAATCATCTTTTTTTCCCCCCATTTACATCTAGCCAAATCGAATCAACTTAAATAGAAGACTCTTTTCCTTTATCTTTATTTACTACAGGCCAATCCCTGGCAACTATCTTTCCTTTCAACAAATAATGAAGCATATAGCAAGGAAGAGTTAAAATTAATTACTTCTCTACTTGTTCTTGAGACTAATGAAAACAGCAAATCAGAAATTATATTAAAAAATAGGAAAATTTGGAATTAGACTTTTCCTCAGATGGAAATAGAAGAGGGAAACAGAAAGTTCATTATATGCATGAATTGTTGGTTGGGGAAACCACCCAAATTACTGGACCCTCTAACCTACAGAGACCTACTGTACTCTGGTCTCAGCCATCTTATCTGGCTCAGTGTTGGCTCTAGCAGTCATGGTGGAGCAGTTATATTCAACACCAACCACTGCCAGGATTGAATTTTTACTCTGACCTCTGATCTCTTCCTAACTTTCATTCAGCCAACACCATTTGAAACCTTGAAACCTTTCTCCTTCCCACCTAGTATCCAAAAAATATAGTTACATAGCAGCAACAGCATTGGCCAAGACAATCTGATCCCTCTAACTCCTAGAAGGAACTTTTCCAATTCCTCCCCATCTCATATGACTTAGTTCCTATCCTCTCCCAACTCTATATCCATTCTTGTCTAGTCTCTCAAGAGAGTCTCTTGGTTTTTCTAGGATGGAAAGAAAGTGGCATCTGGGTCTTTATTTCCAAGAAACTCATGTAGCTAGATTCTGAGAAGCTTCTCCCTCTGATGGAATATAGCTTCTAGAGAAGACAACAATAATTTTAAGGTTCCCTGACTTTAGGATGCTTCTGTTCTAACATTTTGTAGTGATTCTAAATTGTCTGGCTTTGGAATCTGTGAAGATAAAACCCTCTGATCTAAAAAATGCTATTGTTCTGTCAACAATTGTAAAAGTCTTCTGGCCTAGGAATATAATAATATTTTTTCTCTTGAACTTTAGGGAAGATATATTATTGATCCAGAGACTCTCTAACCTTAGAATACTATTGTTCTGACAATCTTGATATCAATCATTCTAAAGTCTTCTGGCTTTAGGATAGTCCTAAATCTGCTGGTCAGTGATAATGGAATTCCTGAGATCACTCCTCAATTCTACCTCTAGGCCATAAAATTAAGATATCAATGACATGAAGAATTAGATAAATGTGTCTTCTTGCTTCTGGTGCTTTGCTAAATTCTTCTGGACTTTAGTCCAGATCAATTGTTATTACAATTATAATAAACTTTGCCCCTTGACTTGAATATGAGTTTAATCCTGCAAATTCTTTTGAGATATCTCACATCACCAGTCTGTGATCCCCAACTTTTGGGGGACTCTTTCCAACTTTAACATTTCCTCATTGAGGAATGTATACTTGTCATATCTTATCCAGTAAAATTCCTCCCTGACCAAGAGCTTATTACTTCTAGTTCAAATTAAAATGCAGCAATTCAATACACTCTCAGATACTATCTTTTAATCAACACATCCCCTTCTCTTTCAACCCACCCAGTGTAAAAATCTTATCATGTTAAAATATTTCTGAGTTTCTGCATTTTCTATAGGATGAAGAACAAAATCCTTAGCTGAACATTTAAAGTCCTCCACAACCTACACCTTTCATTTCCAACTTTATTTCTCATTATACATTTCTCCTGAAGTTATTTTTATTCATTATGTATTATATTCTTCCATTATTCTTGTTTTGTAAATAGTTATTCTTCCATTTTGTCTTTCCTCTGAGTACTAGTGTAGGATGTTTAAAAAACTGTGGAAGAATACTAAGTGGTTGTTCCTTTTCTAATTGAATTTATAGTTTCAATTGGGAAGAGAAGATGAAATTACAAGAAAGTGATTGTATTTGACTAAACTGTTTTAAATTGTTTTGTGCAAAGGATATAGAGATCAACAAGGGCTAAAGTAGGTAAGAATAAAATATCTCCTTAAAAATGAAAATGCTCTTTGAACATTATTGTAACTTTGGAGTTATCCTATACCAAGTATACTATGATAATCTTCTGATTTTACAGCCTTCCCTACCTACCAGAATACAATTGATTTGAGGGAAATGGCAAGATTTTTCTAATGGTAGTCTTAGGTAATCTTTCCTGACTTTAAGTCATAATCCTCCAATGATATCTTCTTTCCAACAAAAAGCAAACAAAAATGGAAACTTAAAGTGAAGGTAGAATGCATAATATATAACATATCAGATTATATAGATTTGAAATACACCGTTAAAACAAATTGTTATGTAGAAGCCTTTATGGTTATATACAGATAAATTTTATGACAGAATTAGGTGTGGTTTTCCTAGTTGTGTAACGTTTTCCTGTTATTTAACCACTAACAACAAAATTTAGGAACATGAAGGTCATTTGGTCAATTTTAATAATAAGGTTTTTTTGTGAAAAATGCATAAAAGTGCCAATTATTATAAATATTATAATGTGATTGCAAAAATTATATAAACTTTGGATTTATATGTAATTAATTATTATTTATAAAGGGATATTTTGTTCTAGTATTAAATTATTTAGGGAGTAACCCTTTTTGGAATTAATGTGTCTGTCTGATTTGTCCTTGTCTCGTGTTTTTATTGGAACTTTGTTGTCCTGTGGGTGATGAGGAAATGCTCAACAACAGTGCAAAATATTATTTTAATATATCTTTATATATATTTTTTCTGAGAACATATCAAATAGCATATATGGAATTCCATGTCTAGTTTTTGCTATAATAAGCATATAAATGATATTTCTTTAGCAACTTAGAATTTACTTTACTATTTCATTTCAACATGAATCCATGAATTATATTCTAAGGAATAGTTAGCCATATATGTAAAACATGATTTCTTCCTACTAGTTAAAAATATTTGAATTTCAAATCTTCATATATTCAAACAACATTATTTTTTAAAATTATGTTCTAAGTACTGTTCTACTCACTAGATATAGAAAGATTAAAACAAACAAAAAGCCCTTCCATTAAGAAACTTTCATTTTATATGGGAAGGGGAAAGCAACATAAACATACATAGCTAAGTAAATCCAAAATATCTTCAATGTAATTACAAAATAATTTCCTAAGGGGAAAAGTAGGAACAGGGAGGGCTTTGGGGGGGGGGGATAAGATAAGGAAAGAATCACTATAGGCCTGATAAAGGAAATAGAACTTGAGCTGAATCCTGAAATAGGCTACAAATTCCGTGAGGAGATGAGGAATGAGAGAATAAAAGACTTGTAATAACTGTAAGAAAGGAGTAACTCATAAACCAATTGCATTTAGTATAGCTAACATAATTCTCTATACCCAAATACATTTATTGGATAAAAAATAATTACATGATTGTGTTACTGAATCAGACAAGCAATCAAAGGCATGAAAGAGGTGAACGTAATTTCAGGATACCTCTATCAGTCAATTAAAGGTACCTGCTGGGTGCAAAAAACCTCCAGTTATTCAGTTTGTAAAGAATGAAGTGATTCAAGCCATTTAATGAAATCAAATTAACAAATCTATTGGATTTTGTTGAAGAATTACACATAACTTTCAGTCTGTGGATATTAGGGAAAAAATGGCAGGATTGTCTCAACAATTGCTTCAGCCATCAAATGAACCCATAATGGATCACTGTATCATTCTATGTATTTAAATAGCCTCTCATGAGGAAAAGCCATTCAATCTTGTCAGATCTACTCCTTCTTGGTTTCCTGGGCTTTATGTTTATCCAGGTCACACTCACTAAAAATGGGCATCCCCCAAGGTTCTGTTTCATGCTCTCTTCTGTTCTTCCTCTAGACTATTTCTCACAAGGTCCCATGGAATAAATTGCCATCTTTAGATAAATGATCCTTAGATCTATTTGTTCCTAATCTCTCCTGTCCTTCCTCTCCTCTAGTCTTGAATTTAAAAATGTCAGTTATACCTTTCAAACTAGATGTACTATAGGTATCTTAAATACAACACGTCCAAAATGGGATTCATTATCTTTCTTCTGATACCTCTCTCTTTCTTTTTCCTATTGCTGGCAAGGGTACAAACAATCTTCCAGTTACCCAGGCTTACAACCTAGCTGCCATCCTTGGCTTCCTACTCTCTCACACCTCCATTTCCATTCTATTGCAAAAGGATATTGATTATATTTTTATAACATCTCTTGTATACCTTCCCTTCCCTCCTGACACTGCCACTCACATTGTACTGGGCAATTGTAGTACCCTGCTAAATGGTCTCCCTGCCTCAAGTGTCTTCCCATTTTAATATGTCTTCATCTCTCTTGTCAAATTGGTCTTCTTTAAGTGCAGGTGATCATGTCACTCCACAATCCCTATTCACTAAATTCCAGTGGTTTCTTATTTCTAGTATCAAAAATCAAACCCTCTAATTTTGAAAATTCTTCCTAATTTTCCTTCTTCATACCTTTCCAGCTTTCTTATCCAGTGAAATTGGCCTCATTACTATTCTTCATACTAGACCTTCCAACTTTATACTTAGCATTTTCACTGTTGTCTGCCCTGCCTGGAACTCTTTTTTTCTCTTTTCCATGGTCTGGATTCTCAGACTCTTGTGAAGTTTAATCCAAAATCCTACCTTATAAACTTTTCTAGTACAAGTGCCTAAGAGAGAGTCTCCAATTATTCCTAAATGTGTATATATGCTATATATTTTGTTTGTTCTTCGCTGTTAGCATGTTGTTTCTTTCCTTTATTAAATTAGGACCTCTTTCGATCAGCTAGATGGCACAGTGGATAGAGCACCAGCCCTGAAGTCAGGAGGACCTGAGTTCAAGTCTGGTCTCAGGCACTTAACACTTCTATTATTGCATGTTCCATGAGATAGGTCTAGAATTACAGGAATAAATGAAGGTGCTGGAGATGTGCTTCTATTCTAGCTAGAACTGTGTCTAAATAATAAGGTTGAAAATACTCTTGATTCCCATCCCTGTGAAAGGGCTGCCCAGTGTCAAATCATCAACTACAACAAATTGAAATTACAGGTTGATAATTAAACCCAAGAAGGATGGAAGACAAGAGAACTTTTTGACATACCCATAGCTAGGAACAAGATATTAATCTTGCCCAAGGCTGGGGATATGGAAAAGATAATCAGAAAGAGGAGCCAGACAAGAGGATAAGTAAAGGGGGAAAATACCACAAATGCTTAGAGAAAGGACAATGTTTAGGAAGGAAATGGTTTTAATAATGATAAAAATTATAAAGAAGTATGTAGATATAAAGAGGCATTAAATCTGGCAATTCACTCATTGGTAAAGAAATATTGTGGAGAAAAAAAAATTCTTTTAGAGAAAGCAATTTGATGATACTGGTGTTTTTGCTGCCACCTGTGCTCTGAACTGGCTTCCACTTTGGTATCATATTTCTCCTGCTGACTTCCTACATTGTCTTAGGCTGAGAAAATGTATCTCTCTGACTTTTTGTTGGCTCTGCCACCCTAAAATTTGTTTGTTGCAATATTTTAAAGTTGTTTGGAAGGAAATGTTGGGACAGTTTGCTGGGTTGCTGCCTCTAATCCTCCATTTTAGGTTCACTCCCTCCATCTCTTTATGTCTAATTACATGATTGCTAACCTAATTCAGGGTCTCATAATCTCTTGCCTGTATTATTGCAATGGTCTCTGAATTGTTATCCCTGCTTCAAATCTTTTTCTGCTCTGAACCCTACTTTCCTCAATTGGTAAATGATATTTTTAATGTGCATATCTTGTTACTTAGTATATTCCCATGGCTCCTATTGCCTTCAGAACAAAACTTAAACTTCTTTGTTTGGCTCTTAAATTCCTTCATAACCAGGCTACCTTTTCAACCTTGTTATAGAATAATCCCCTTTATACATTCCACAATCTAACCAGAGTTGACAGTTCCAACATTACTTTCTCATCCTCCAAACATTAGTGTCTTTCTTGTCCCCCTCAAGTTACCTTAGATTTATTTTGTATATACTCATATATACATGTGTTATCTCTAGAGTATGTATGCTTCTTGAGAGCAAGTGTTTTTGATTTTTTTATTCCCAGAGCCTAGAAAATAGTAGAACTTAAAAAAAAATACTTATTAATTGGTTTACTGAACTAGGATGTGGCAGTGGATGGTAGGAATAAAATATGTAGTGTATGAAATGAAAGATGTAGGAATAAAAGATGTGGTGTATGAAAGAGAAATTACATATGGCTGGTTGTGAAGCAAGGTGTGTTAGAGATTCATGTTAATGTTCATAGGAGTAGATGAATCAGGAAGAAAAACTATTTAGAGTGAAGAGGATATATATTTGGACATGTTGAATTTAAAATACTAGCTTAAAACAACCATTGCAGGATTTTCTGCAGTAGTTTTTTTTTTAATTATTATTATTATAAATTCATTCCTTTTTAATTATGGAATACTGGCCAGAAGGTGACAAAGAGTTCCAGAATTTGTTTTAGCAGACATCCTCAAACTGGCCCCAGTACCATTTTCTTAGTATGTGCTACCTTATATTAGTACAACCTATCAGACAGATTAATATAAGCTATGGAAACCAAGATTTCTCATGAGATTGATGGTACATTGGAATTCTAGCAGCATTGGAAATACCACACAAAAAAAGCTTTTCTTGATGAATTTTGGTAATTTTACATCTTTTTCAGCCAAAACAAGGATATCCAAAAGAAAAGTCTGAATATTTTTAGAAATCTCAATAAAAGTTTGAGCCATCTAATTGAAAAAAAAAAAAAAAACCCTAAATCACTTTTTTTTTCTTAAGCAATGGAAATATCAATTAGAAAACCAAGATTAAGAAGCCTTGTAATTAACTTTTTTTTTTTTGCATGAGACTATTTAAGAAAAGAGATTAGAGGAAAATTACAGCGGTGCCCACCCACAAGTGGGAAGTCCTTTTAGGTTAAAGTAATTAAAATCCAGCCTCAAGCTATTGCTAGTCTATGTCTAAATCCCAGGACTGATATAAAAACAGTTTTTCAGGGCTCCTTTGAGACATATGATGTTCAATCAGCTTCCAAGAACTCTAAAACATGTGTTTTATAAGAGACAAAGCTAAAACACAAACTTTCCAGTAAGTACTACAAATACCATATGGAAAACTGATCCCGCAAAGTACAAAAATAATGTAAAGGAATGATTTTTTTTTAAAAAAGGAGAATAAATAAATAATTCCAGTAAGCTAGCAAAGAACATGTTTTTAGTCCTTTTTCCTAGTTATCAAAAATGAAAATATTGGATTTAATAGTATAAACAAATTCCAAGGCCTTTATCCTTTGTTTCTTGTCAAACTAGTAGATATTGAGGCAAGAGTTTTGCATTCACAGCATTACTATGTAATGCACAGGACCTTGAACGAAGTAGGCAATTAATTTTTAATGAATGAATGTATAGAATAATGAATGAATAACAACGGAATGAATGATACATAGACTGATCTTGCTTTAATAGAATGTAACTTCTAAGGCAGGGATTTTATCTCATTTGATATTTGTATCTTTAGCACTTAGTATAATTCCTTGCACATAGGAAGTATCTAAACAAATCTTATCGAATAGGTTAGGAAGAACATACCTCTTATGGTTATCTTAAAAGTAATCACCAGAAAGCACTTTTGAAGGTAGATACAATATGGCCATTTTCTTGTCTATGCTTCCTTCTTAGGGCAACAAATTTATGATCATCTTACTTTATATTGAAAAATAATCTCTTTTTATTTGGTTCTGGAAATTGGGAGAACTACTCAATGTGGCAATTACTTCAATGCTTTGAAAAAAAAAATAATGATCCATGATTTCATTGGTGTGGGTACTCCCTCTGCCAATGTATATCATAACCCTTCCACACCTTAGTAAATGATGTTCATGAATTACTATTGCCAAAAAAAAAAATAATTCATCTGTTAGCCAGCCTTCTGATAATGAGCCTTTCTGAACTTAATTACAGACAGAATAATGTTATTAGGCTTTTATTTGAAGTCTTTTTAGCTTAACAGAGCTTGTCAGAGCTTATGTACCATTGATATGACTTTTGAGAAAATGAAATTATTTCTGACCATGATACAACATCAGTGAAGGATAAAAACTCAGTTTCAAAATTAGAAAGATGTACATTATAGTGCCATCTCTAACATAAACTGATTATATGACTATGAATCAGCCACTTAGCATACCAGTACTGTGGACAACTCTCAAAGACTCTAACTTGCAGAACAATTGTTGAACTGCATTGATGGAGGTAGTTCCCTATATCAATGAAATTATAGTTCTAATGCATATCCATGCACATATATGTATATATATAAATATATATATGTATATATATATTGTTAGGGCCATACTTCCTAAATTAATTCGAATTTAATTACTTTGTGCATATTAATACTTATTCCCTTTATATACTGTATATATTGAGTTATGTATTTCTTCTCTCCTTTAATAGAATACAAGCTCCTTTTCATTCTTTGAACAAAGGAAAGGAAATGACCCAGAAGATTCATGGATGCATATACATATATATATATATATATATGTGCATGTGTGTGTGTGTGTTTGTGTGTACACGTATGATTATAACTTCCAAACCAGATAGTGATTTGAATTAGTAGAAAGGATTTTATTTCTGGGAGTTCTGGATGCCAGATTGTTATATTAGTATTGAATTGGTTATATTTTCATTTTTATTTGTGTGTGTGTGTAAATATTTATAAATCTGTATTATATGAACCTATATTACCTCGCTTTTCATATACTTACCTTCTATAAAGTAGTAATGTTGCATAAAATTACCACAAACACTGAATTAGAGAACACTCAACTTTATCCTAGGGGAAGGAAATACAGGATTAGACTTCTTGAGAGTGGTTGCAAAGTTAATTTTAGAACTTTCCATAAGCACAGGTCAAAGAATTGCTTCTTCCTTTTTTTTTTTTTTTTTTTTGGATGCATCATATTATTGATTCATCAGCACTGAATTCATGACCAACAGCACTGTAAGTCTTAACAAAGCTTCTTTAACTCACATTTTTTTCCATTAGGGACATCACAGATTTCTTGTGCTTTAGAACACTGGAAAGATTTCAGCATTATGCTTGGGGACCATTAAAACGGTAAAGTCACCTACAAAAAGCATAAAAGTGTAAAAAAAATGTAACACTTAATAGATTGTGAAAAGACTCTTATTTACTGTATTAGAGCTGAATCAAGAAGGCAGTGTCCAGTCACTCATTCAATCTCAGCTGATAGATAATGATAGACAACTAGAGTTTTTCATTGCTCTGCACATGTGCCAGAGCACCACAAGTATTTATTTGGGGATTACCAAAACAGTTTAGTGAGCAGGTGAATTCACAAATACAAGGTACATGAATAATAGGGATCAAATGTATGTGTGAGTTTATAAATATATGTGTGAATAGAGCATCCTGGGCTATTTCCTTTTCTCTGTACTAAGAAGGAAACAGCAACAACTTGTAAGCACTTCGCATTCTAATGGGGGAGAAAAAGAGTAAATATATATGAATATATTTATACTTACATATTGATTCATGAGCAAAGTTATAAAGTAAGTACAAACATGCACAAATAGTTAAATTCACATTAATTTATGAGGTAGGACACCAGCAATATATACAAATAGGAAGAAAACCAGCTTTTTTTCATTGATATGGGGAAATCTCTTTATGTAGAAACTCCCTTCTCTAAATATACACAAGCATACACACATACATACACACACTCAAACAAACACAAACACATACATATACAGAGTCATTCTTATATTTGTCTTATGGCTGTCACCTTTGACTTGTTCTTACCTCTCAATTTCTCCAATCAATTGTCAAATATTGAAAATTTTTCCTCAACGTTTTTCAGTTTTTTTTCTCTTTACTTATACCTAACAAATTAATACACATCCTAACTACCTCTTCTTACCTGACCTTTTGCAACAGCCTCTTAATTGTATTCTTGACCTCTAGTCTTTCCATTTTCCAATTTATTCTCCAGAAAGCTGCCAAAATTTTACAGCTAAGACACAAATTAAATCATGCCAGTCTCCACTGAAGAAAATTCAAATAATTCCTCCTGCCACTAGGATGAAATAAATATTAACTGCTCAGGAGGACATTTAGATACCTTCACATTGTCTCTGGCTTTCATAGACTTTCTTCCCATTTACCCAAAGTACTCAATATTCCAGTCAAATTAGACTCCTTGTTCTTCTCCAAACACAACATACTATCAGCTACCTCTTTGTCTTTTGTCTTTCCAAATTGCTCTCCAAGCTGGGAAAGTGGTCCTTCTTTGGCTCTTCCTCTTAGAATACTCAGTTTCTTCGAGGTACTTGCAATATCTAAGTGAAGCCTTTTTTGTTCTCAATACTCCCTCATTAAATTATGATATTGATGCTATTATTTTGACATGTGATGTTCTACCAGAGAAAAGTAAAATTCCTATATGCAGATATGTCTTAGTATTTTCAATGTACTTTGCACATATCAGTGACTAATAAATTTGAGTTGGATTGGTTTCAGGACTGTATTTCTGTCCTACCACTTCTAGAAAATCTTCTCTAAATAGTGTAATCTATACTGACTTCTGGAAGCAGCTAGCAGTGGATAGAGTGCTGGGTCTGGAATCAGGTTAGATCTAAGACTCCAGACTCAGACACTTACTAGCTGTGTGATGCACATAACTTTGATTTGCTTTAATCCATTGGGGAAGGAAATGGCAAACCATTTTAGTATCTTTGCCAAGAAAATCCCATGGATGGCATTGGCTTGCTATGGTCCATGAGGTCACAAAGAGACACATTTGAATGACTCAAAAATAACAACAAATAGATTTCTATAATTTTCTAACTTATGACAATATCACATAGTATTAAAATGTTTTAATTATTTCATGTGTATTAGCTTTGTTCACTAGCTATATATAAAACTGCTTAATATTAGTGACTATGTGTTTTCATTTTCCATTTCAAAATATGGTTTATGAAAAAAATCAATACTTGATTAATTATCTATTTGAATAAAGAAAATAGTAACGACACATTATAAATAACTGCTTCAGAATGAACTAAAAAACCATGCAACTTCATTATAAGTTTCAACTATGCTCTGGTGATCATCAAACCCCTAATTGTTCCTTGACTTAGGTTAAAAAATCAAAGTTAAACTTTACAAATAATACAGTTGTGCACTGACACTGTTAAGGATCCTTGATGCCCTATTGACAAAGCCTTTTTAAAAATAAGTAATGATTATGTTTCTTTAATAAGAAAGGAAACTATTTTGATAGTATTAACCCTTTGGTAAGGTGTGGACTTGCTCTATTGTGGGTTCACACTTTATTTTGTTTCTTTGATCACATTGAATTATGATTAGTGATTGTTGATTGGAATTCATAGTTCACACAATTGAATTCTACTTTGGGGGTTCTGCCTTTGAAAAAGAACTCCAGGGAAAAAAAGCTTGGATTTGATGTTTTATTGATGCAGGGAAGCTGAAATTCCTTCATTCTTTTGTTACAGAG
This sequence comes from Myrmecobius fasciatus, assembly GCA_023553655.1. Classification (NCBI taxonomy): domain Eukaryota; kingdom Metazoa; phylum Chordata; class Mammalia; order Dasyuromorphia; family Myrmecobiidae; genus Myrmecobius; species Myrmecobius fasciatus. Next base: position 309,421 of record JAJPUD010002514.1, read on the forward strand.
TTAAACGTAAGCCAAATTCTGAAGTTCCCAGGGGAAATAGGGGCAATTGTGAGGGATGAAACAAAGAATATGACTTTTGAGGAGTCTAGGCAATCTGAAAAAGCTCTGGATTTCAAGGCAGCCATAGGAACCTAGACTCACACTATGGAAGTCATCAAATAGAAACCCATTGCGGAAATTGAAGTTCTGAAAGTTTAAATGATTTGCCCAACATCATATGGGTAGTATGTGAAGGAGATGAAATTAGAACTGAAGACATCTGAGACCAATGCCAGCCCTCTTTTCATTGTGATGCTGAATGTTTTTCTTTTCTTTTCTTTCTTATTTTGGAGGTAATAGGAATTAAGTGCCTTGTCCAGTGTCACATAGCTACTAAGTGTCTAAAGCTGAATTTGAATTGGAGGTCCTTCTGACTCTAGGGTTGGTCATCTATCTTCTGGTAGACCTCTATGTTTGTTTCTTCTGAAACTCATTTCTGCCACTTATAAACTATATGGCCTTGGGCAGATCACTGGAACTCCCTGAGTCTCATTTTCCCCTATTTGTAAAATAAGTATTCCTTTAGACTGTCACTAAAGCCCTTTCTAGCTCTACATTTATGGTCCTAATAATTGGATTTATGTGAGATTAGAGCTTTAGAAATGGAAAACAGATTATATGTATAGTATTTATATTCAAGTGACATAGACAGTTTCAAAGTTACTTAAGGATTGGGTACCTCAACTCTCTGAATTACTGCAATATCCTGTATATGCTACTTATATAAGTTTCCTGTTATGCAAGACATTCATTTAATCAGTCAAGAGTCAATTCAAAATCAATTCAATTATAAAATGCTTTCATAAGTTTTGCTAGGCAAAACTACCTAGAGATATTATTACTGTCAACAAAGAAAAACAAGCTGAGTAAATGTTAATTTCAACAACTTGAAGCAAGACAGTCAATAACACCTTGAAAGAAACAGTTTGTCATAATTAATCCACTTGTATATCAAAAGTCAGATATCTTTGTAACTGCTTAATTAACAAAGCCAGACACAGAGCCACATTGTTTATAAAATAAATACCTCTCAACTCATCAAATTTTTGAACTGCATAATTTAATTCACTCTCCACCCTTTATAGAAGTATAAATTATAGAACTGAGACTCATAGAGATTACTTTGTGTGTGTGTATGTGTGTGTGTGCATCTGTGTGTGTGTAAGTAAAATCTTATATTACATATAGTAAAAAGAGTTTTCTACTTCAGGGAATATTGCAGAAAATTCTACTTTGAAGGTAAACATTTTGTAATACAAATAACCACATTCTTCCTTTGATAAATTCAAAACTTTAAATATCAGTTTTACATAAAACTGAATTACTTAATTTATATAACACATTCACATCTAATATTTTCTAATCTATTAATTTTGGAGAATCCTGGATTCGCACATTTTCTTCATTTTATTCTCTCAACTTTTGATACAGAGGATTTAAAAGTTAATTTGAAAATACTGGTTTCAACTTTGAAATTTTTTGAATATGCATAAATCCTATGCAAGCAGAATTAATTTATATAAACCATTCATTTTTGTCACTTTGTTGAATGGAATAAATATATATAACCTAAGAATACTCTTTAACATAACTTACATAATTAAAAATGCAACATTCATATCATAATTTAGAAGTAAAAATTCTCTCATTTTAATTATAAAACTGCTTTATTCCTAGATACCTAAATATCTGGTTTCTCATACACATAATTTCTTCATTTTCCTATGTAGTAGATAATTCAGTGTTGTATATCTTAAGATTTGAAATAATTATTTAAATATTATACTGCATTAGAATCTATTAGAGAAGGGATCTTGCCTCTTAATGTTTTATAATGTATTTAATAAGATTTTTTGATTGAGTAAATTAGTCTGAAACTAACCATGTATAGATGTTTACATAGATGAAGCTATGTATGTTTTTTCTTGTCACAGTATTATTAATATCAATTCTCCCCTACCGATGAATAAAAAAATCTATTTGTAAGATGCAAAAGGAAAATTACTGGAGAGATGTAGGCAGTTGTATAAGTTTTAACATAGTCTCTAATTAAGCATTAAACAAGATAAACATTTGAATTTTTTTCATACATTATCTAAAGTTAATCCAGACTCAATATATTTCTCCTATTGGGAACAGATTAAAAAAAAAAACAGTACATTTCTAAACACTTTGGTTATCTTTGTAATTCAACATTTGTTCTAATGCATTTAATGGACATCTGCTCTAAAGCTCACATCTATTGCTAACATCTATTCTTTAGCCTGTAGCACTTAAGTTTTGTGACTGCTTATGAAAGAGGAGGGAAGAATATCCCTTGAAGAGAATAGGCAATAAATAGGACTTCTTTGACCATAGATACTTCAACAAAATGAGCATTTTGGCTTTGAGAATGTGTGAACAGTTAAAAGTTTGGCATATCTATCTCTTAAAGCCTTTGGAAAGACCAAATTTCTGTAAAGCAATAGTTATCCTTCTAATGTTGTTTATTAGGAACATTGAGATAAATGAATGTGCTGCATTACCTAGCAATTGGAGATTCAGTGAACCAGGGTAATAATGGTCCTTTGCCAAAATTCATCTGGCATGAAGCCCTGGAATATTATATTAAATCCCAGGCAACAGAAACAACACCACAGAAATAAGGAACTGATGATTCAAGGTTGGCAGGATTACCTTGTACTCAGTGTCAAGATACAGCTCTGATAGACTGTTCAATAAGAATGCTGTACAATGGAACATTTTTATCCCTCCAGACTGTGCCTAGAGTTCAATAGTTATAATGAAGATGTCGAAAGAGAAAGTAACAAGGTATGACTTTGAATTTGAAGGGAAAGAGACAAACTGGAAAGTTTGATAGGGCTTGAGAGTTATGAAAAGTTTTACATATATCATTTAACTTGATGCTCACAAGTACCCTGTCAGGTAGGTTTGAGAAGTGGTATGGTAGAACAAAAAGAGTTCCTTTAAAGTTTTAGATCTGTGTTTTAAGGCCTGCATTAGGATTTCTCCTCTAAAACTTAACTACATAAGCAAAATCAAGTTACTTAACACCTCTGAATCTCATTTTGGTAATTTGTATTTAAGTTCAGAGAAGGAGAAATTATCTCCTTCTCTTCTGGCTACTGAAGTCCAACAATTTATGGCAACCACATCTATAAAGTCAAATCCTTGAAGAGCCAAAGAGAGGGATTGTGTCACACATCTCAACCAGTAGAAAGAGGGAAAGATTTCAAATCAGAAGACAACAGGCAGACAGAAGAGTTAAGATAGCAAAACAAGTAAAAAGAGGATCTTTCCTTATATGACTTTTAACTGTACTTTCTTAGACTAAATTGCTAACTAAGGCAAAAAACACTTTAAGATCTGTGACGGTTACAAGACTCTAAAATACCAATTTTCAGGATTTCTAATTTTTAGTCTTTATGACAAAGCAAGCTCAGTGCATGAATTGAGAATCAGATTTGAACTGCATATCATTTTCTTGTGTTTTTATCTCCATATTAAGGAGTAGAAGCTTTAGAGACTAAGCAAAATGAAGTGTGGATTTCCAAGAAATCCTGGGTTTCAAGAAGCTTATGTCATATCTTGGTAATTGTATTGTCTCATTGAGGCTATGGAGGCACAGAATAATTTTAATGTTTTATTGTATATTGCTTTATTGTTATTACATACATCTTGCTTTCATTAATTCAAAGGCAAGAGTAGAACAGAGTATACAGTATTGAAGCATATATGGCCATTTTAATGAGAAATAAAACCCCTTCTGCCAAAAAGATATAACTGAAAATATGGCACATTAAAGAAAAAATTGAGTTCAGTAGTTGGAGTATAAAAACAAATTGTAACTGGGTATATCCATTAATTATATCCATTAACCACATCATCTAGTTTTGTTAGAAAAGAGAAGTTAAGAATGGATTTTCCAATTTCTCAAATCATAGTGAGCTAGTTATCTTTTTCAGCTCCTGTTCTTTCCTCCCTAATAGGATTAGGAAAATGGCACTCTATGTTACCTAGTGATATAGGGATCATAAAGCCTGCAGTTTATGTGTTTCATAGTGATCTTATAGGGAATTAAATGATAAGACATTGGTAGAGTACTTTGCAAACCTCAAAGAAATATATATTTAAATTTTATTTATTTTTATTTTATTTTTTATCATTTTTATTTATTTATTATTAAAAGTTTTTTATTTACAAAACATATGAGTGATTTTTCTACATTGACCTTTGCAAAAACTTTTTTTTTCCCAAGCTTTTCCCCTCCTTCCCCCCACTCCCCACCCCTAGATGACAGGTAATCTAATACATGCTAAATATGATAAATTATATGACAAATCCAATATATGTATACATATCTATACAGTTATCTTACTGCACAAGAAACATCAGATCTAGAAAGAGAATAAAAAAACCAACCTAAGAAGGAAAAGAAAATGCATGGAAATATTCACAGAAAGCGTTAAAATGCTGTGTTGTCATCCACCCTCAGTTTCCACAGACCTCTCTCTGAATGTATATGACTTTCTTCATCCCTGAACTGGTTTGAATCACATCATTGTTGAAGAGAACCATGTCCATCAGAATTGATCATCATATAGTCTTGTTGCTGTGTATAATGTTCTCCTGGTTCTGCTGATTTCACTCAGCATCAGTTCATGCAAGTCTCTCCAGGCCTCTCTAAAATCATCCTGCTGGTTGTTTCTTACAGAACAATACTATTCCATAACATTCATATACCATAATTTATTCAGCCATTCTCCAATTGATGGGCATCCTTTCAATTTCCAGTTTCTAGCCACTACAAAAAGGGCTGCCACAAACATTTTTGCACATGTGGGTCCCTATCCCTCCTTTAAAATCTCTTTGGGATATAGGCCCAGTAGAAACACTGCTGGGTCAAAGGGTATGCACAGTTTGATACCTTTTTGAGCATAGTTCCAAATTGCTCTCCAGAATGGTTGGATCCGTTCATATTTCCACCAACAATGTATCAGTGTCCCAGTTTTCCCACATCCCCTCCAACAGTTATCATTATCATTTCCTGTCATTTTGCCAATCTGACAGGTGTGTAGTGGTATCTCAGAGTTGTCTTAATATGCATTTCTCTGATCTATTGATTTGGAGCACCTTTTCATGTGACTAGAAATAGTTTCAATTTCTTCATGTGAAAATTGTTTGTTCATATCTTTTGACCATTTATCAATTGGAGAATGGCTTGAATTCTTATATATTTGAGTCCATTCTCTATATATTTTAGAAATGAAGCCTTTATCAGAATCTTTGAATGTAAAAATATTTTCCCAGTTTACTGCTACCCTTCTAATCTTGTCTGCATTCATTTTGTTTGTACAAAAACTTTTTAACTTGATATAGTCAAAGTTATCTATTTTGTGATTAATGATGACCTCTAGTTCTTCTTTGGTCACAAATTCCTTCCCCCTCCACAGGTCTGAGAGGTAAACCATCCTACATTGTTCTAATTTGTTTATAATATCATTCTTTATACCTAGATCATGAATCCATTTTGACCTTATCTTGGTATATGGTGTTAGGTATGGGTCAATGCCTAATTTCTTCCATACTAGTTTTCAATTATCCCAGTGTTTTTGTCAAATAGTAAGTTTTTATCCCAAAAAACTGGGGTCTTTGGGTTTATCAAACACTAGATTACTATTGTCCTTGAGTATTTTGTCCTGTGCACCTAACCTATTCCACTGATCCACTACTCTATTTCTTATCCAGTACCAAATGGTTTTGGTGACCACTGCTTTATAATATAGTTTTAGGTCTGGTACAGCTAGGCCATCCTCATTTGCATTTTTTTCATTAATTCCCTTGAAATTCTTGAATTTTTGTTTTTCCAGATGAATTTTGTTGTTATTTTTTCTAGGTCAGTTAAATAATGTCTTGGGAGTCTGATTGGTATAGCACTAAATAAATAGATTAGTTAGGTAGTATTGCCATCTTTATTATATTCGCTCGACCTATCCAAGAGCACTTGATGTTTTTCCAATTGTTTAGATCTGACTTTATTTGTGTGGAGAGTGTTTTGTAGTTTTGCTCATATAGATCCTGACTTTCCCTTGGAAGATATGTTCCCAAATATTTTATACTATCTAAAGTGATTTTAAATGGAATTTCTCTTTATATCTCTTGCTGTTGCATTTTGTTGGTGATGTATAAAAATGCTGATGATTTATGTGGATTTTTTCTGTATCCTGCAACTTTGCTAAAGTTGTGGATTAATTCTAATAGTTTTTTAGTTGGTTCTCTAAGGTTCTCTAAGTAGACCATCATATCATCTGCAAAGAGTGATAATTTGGTTTCCTCATGACCTACTCTAATTCCTTTAATCTCTTTTTCTTGTCTTATTGCCAAAGCTAGCATTTCTATTACAATATTGTATAGTAATGGTGATAGTGGGCAACCTTGTTTCACCCCTGATCTTATTGGGAATGGTTCCAGTTTATCACCATTACATATGATGCTAGCTGATGGTTTTAAATAGATGCTACTGACTATTTTAAGGAAAAGTCCATTAATTCCTATACTCTCTAGTGTTTTTAATAGGAATGGATGTTGGATTTTATCAAATGCTTTTTCTGCATCTATTGAGATTATCATGTTTTTTGTTAATTTGGTTATTGATATAGTCAATTGTGTTAATAGTTTTCCTAATATTGAACCATCCCTGCATTCCTGGTATAAATCCTACTTGGTCATGGTGTATTATTCT
>JAJPUD010002515.1:9325-52744 GCA_023553655.1 Myrmecobius fasciatus
TATATATATATATATATAAAGGTAATTTATAAACTATAAATGAGAATGTGGGGGTAGCACTGAGTACTGGCAAAAATGCTGGACTTGAAATTAGGAAAATCTAATCTAGTTTATGTGATATTTACTAGGTGTGTGACTTTTGGATGTCATTCAATTTCTATGTTCTGACAGTCCCCTAAACCAGAGATTCTTAATCTAGGATCCATAGGCATAGATTTATTTATTTGTTTGTTTGTTTGTTTAATATTTTTCCCAATTACATTTGCTTTTTAAAAGCTTTTTATTTTCAAAATATATGCATAATTTTCAACATTCATCCTTGCAAAATCTTGTGTTCCAATTTTTTTCTCTCTTTCTTTCCCCCCACCCCATTCCCTAGATGGCAAGTAATCCAATATATGTTAAACATGTGCAGTTCTTCTATACATATTTCCACATGTTGCACATGAAAAATCAGATCAAAAATGAGAAAAAACAAAATGGAAACAACAACAAAAAGAGTGAAAATTCTATACTGGGATTCACACTCAATACCCTCAGTCTCCTCTCTGGTACACATGGCTCTGTCCATCACAAGACCATTGGAACTGGCCTGAATCACCTCGTTATTGAAAAGAACCATGTCCATCAGAATTGACCATCATATAATCTTGTTGCTGTATACAATGTTTTCTCAGTTCTACTCACTTTGCTTAATATAAGTTCACGTAAGTCTCTCTAGGCCTATCTGAAATCACCCTGTTTAAAGTTTCTTATAGAACAATAATATTCCATAACATTCATATAAGTTATGGTATTCATAACTTATGAATTCATTCAGCCATTCTCCTACTGATGGGCATCCACTCAATTTTCAGTTACTTGACACTACAAAAAGGGCTGCTACAAACATTTTTGCACACATGGGTCCTTTTTCCTTTTTTATGATCTTTTGGATACAAGCGATGGGTACAGATCTTAAGCCATGGGTTAACTTGGATAGAGAAAACATTATGTATTTATTTGCACTAACATCTATCTGAAATGTAGCATTTTCCTCAATTATTTAAAAATACTTCTGAACAAGGTTCCATAGGGTTTCTCACTCAGACTGCCAAAGTAGTCCATAACAGAAGGGTTGAGAACCAGTTCCTTGGACTCTGTCTAAAGTTCTAGATGAATTTCAATATGCATTGGTGATTGCTATATCAAATATTCTAAACTGATAAAATCACAGATCCTTATTGTATTTTGATAAAAATTAAAATTATGAAATGAAATATTTTTTACATTATTCTTATTCATTTTGGTTATTTTGTGTTATTTTATTATGCATTTACAGCTCCATTTTAAAATAAAAAGTTTCTGGAACTTTAAAAAAATCTATTCAGAATTTGCTAAATATAGTATGTCATGCTAGCTAAACACTGGAAAAAATAATAGTTAAAATAAGAAACAGTTCCTCCATTTATATTCTTTCATAAGATTGTATATCAAATACTCAGATAACCAATTAAGAAAAATGAAATATAATTGCACAATAGAAGTATAAAACCTAATACTACTTAAGGTCTGTGGGGAATAGTAATTAACTAGTAAAAGGCCCAAGAATCCTGTTATAAAGGAGATTACTTTCCATTGTTGTTTAAAGTATATTTGAAAATTTAACCACACAGAAATGTGGGGGGGAGAAAAGGAGGAATGGGGTGATTATGGAGCCACTCGAGACTTTTCAGTAAAGGCATAATATGATCAGATGTTTCAAAAGGGAAGTCAAGACTGGTCATATAAAAGTTGAAATGGGTCAGGAGAGGAGGTTTTGTAATAATTGTCAAGTGGTAAAAATGGTCTGTACTAGGACAAGGTCAAGTAAATAGTAGAAGGAACATTAGTAAGAAATACTGTGCAAGTAAAATTGAGGAGACAGTAACTGATCAGACATAAAAGTTGAGAGCAGAGGAAGAATTTAAAACTCTAAAATATATGCAAAATATATGTTTTTTTTTAACACAGGAGCCTAGATAACTAGTGGTTAAGTGAACAGAAAAAAGTAAGTTTGGATATTAGCAACAGGTTTGGGAGCAAAGATAGAAAGTATGTTCTCTGTTGGGAGGAATCATATCCCCAAGATGTAGTATCTGGGACATGACTGATCATCCTATGCATCTTGTCTTTTTTCAGGCTGACCATTTCTAGTTGCTTTAATTGACCATTATATAGCATAGCTTCAAGTCACTTTAAAATGAGATTATTTCAAAAGAAGCTGATGAAGATAAAAAATCTGCCAATAGGAGCTCATTTCGGTTCATACTTGTTTTGATAAAGAGGAATATGAGTGAACATATTCTATGATATGCTCAAAGGAATTAAATTAAAATTGAATTTGTTTTTTTCATCTTCCTTTGAATTCTGGAGATGGCTGGTAGTGGGTATTGAGGTCTTAGAAATAAGGCATATAGATTCCTTGTGCTTGCACCTCTATATTGAAAGTACACAATCCAATGCAGAATTCATTATACTTCAGATGTGCCTGCCATCACTCCAACTCTATCTTGATATAATAGTTCATAATTCTAAAGCAGAGGTTTTTAAGCTAGTATCCATGGATAGATTTCAGGTGGTCTGTGAACCTGAAATGGGAAAATATCATATTTTTATTTTCCATAACCACTAACTGAAATTGAGTATTTCTTTCAATTATTTAAAACCATCATCCTGAGAACTTGTTGGTAGATGTTACTAGACTACCAAAGGGGTCTATTACATACATAAATATATACACACACAAGATTAAGAATTTCCACTTGAGACATTCAAAAAAAAGAAAAAAAAATAATGGTTTTCAGTTTCACTGTGGTAATTTGTGTTGTTTTTGGTAAAAGTAATGCCAGTTTGCCAAAGACACTTCTTCTGCTGTGATTAATGTCACCAGAATACTGTCAATTCTCAATAAGGGCCACAGGCCAAAGAAGTGTGTCCTAGCCTACAACAGACCACAGCTGCAATTGAGTTGGACATACTGATCCCCATCTGTAAAGGTTGGATGCCTAGTAACACTGGCCAGTCTGAAACCTATTTAAAACAAAAACAAATACCAGCCCTGTCTCTTATGAATGCCAGGAGGGCAGATGGTAAAGCCAATATAGTAATGAGGAAAATTATACTGAAGTTGATAAAGAATATTTTTGTTTCTAGGAGGATATAGCAACCAGGAAAATACACTGGGCATATACCTGATTTCTATCACATACGAATTTAATTCTCACTGATGCATTTCACACATTTAATTAGTATTTATATACTGTTCCATGCTATGTCAGCATGGTGATTCCACAATGTATATAAATATTATCACTAAAGAATAGAGTAGCATATTGAATTGTCTTCCCCTCCCTAATTTCTAGATAGAACCACTCCTGCTTCTTTGTCAAGGATAATAATAATCATAATAAAAGTAATAACAATAATGATGATAAGTGACATTTTAATAAAACCTAAAGCATTTCTCTGTGAAAATAAAATTTTCTAAGTGAACTTCCTGTAGCTTTTGAGATATAAAGATCACAGTAGATATACTATAAATATAACATAGTAGATGCTAAACTTCATCATTGCATATAGTGGAATTTCCTTACAAATAGCTCTGAATACTTCCATTCACTGTCCCCAAAGTGCCAAACCAGTCTCTGATGTTGACTGAACAATGTATTTTTGCATCCTTATCTTACACTGTTCTCCATGTATTCTGTGCTAAAGCAAAATTGAGCTTATTGGTATTCCACAATGATATCTCAGGCTTTTCTACTTCCATGCTTTTCTTCACTTTTGAAATTTTCTGTGCTTGACTCCTTTAATCTCTACTTGTTAACATCCTACACACTCTTCTAGACTTAGTTCAAATTCTACTTGCAAATTTAAACTTCATCCTCATGATGTCATTGGTCCATTGGAGAAAGAAGGTTGAACAATAACAAAAACAACAAGGATTATGCATGAGGTCTCTACACAAAAAGGACTTCCAGAACAGATGATGTTTCTTACATATTTATTGCATATTTCTTACATATGTACCTCACTACATTATGGCTCAAATTTAATCCTATTCCCCATGGATACTGTATGCTATTTGTGGAAAGAGCAAATCAGGTTTTTAGGGAAAGGTTTTGTACTATCTTTACCATATTATCTGAGAATAGTAGTAACTGCCCTCTGGGGACCCAACCTATCAATTGGAGCAGAACTTGGGAAATACTACTGCTGTTCTTCCTGCTGCTCTCCCTCCTCTTTCTTCTCCTCTTCCTTCTTCCTTTCTTTTTTCAAAAAAAAAACCGTTACAGTTCCTTTTGTTCTGGACATTTTTTATTTTTGGTTTTTTGAAATTTAGCTCTGAAAAATGGGCTTTTAAAAAACCGATTGTGTTTTAATAGAGCCACTTGGCTTCCTTGAAATCCAGATCATTCCAGCTTTCATTGAATGGCCCCTAATAGGCCCAACCCAATCCTCTGTGGCTCATTGTTTAGATTTTCATGTCTTGTAAAGATTATAAATAAGCAATTGTTTTCTGTTCTGGCCAGAAAGTTTGAGATTTTCAGATTGATATATCTCATAGCTCCATACTATTATTACTTGGCTCCAGAAGGCAGCCTAAACCTCCCTACCTACCTAATTCCCCAAAGGAGTAATTGTGACTTCCAGTTATGGAGAAATAAGCCACCAAGCCAGGTTTCCTCATTACTTCACCCAACTTACTTTCTGGAACCATTATACCTTCTCTTTACTCTACATGATCCAAGCTTCCTTTGGGGATGAAGGGCCTAGAAGTGGAAGAGGAAGTTATGGTCCCACACCCTCCCCTCCCGGGTCTTGGGGTGCTAGGAGTCCTGGGTTCTTTGCCTGAGCTCCCTCCAATGTTGCCTGCAACACCACTACTGCTCCTATTCCTGCTGCTTTTCCTCTTGGAAATGCATCAAATACAAAATTTGATGAGTTTCAAAACAGAGGAGTGCTGAGATACAAATTGGGACATCTTTTGTCTCACTTTTTACCTAGCCCTTGGTCATTGAATGGGCTTGGCCCAAGACAAAATGAGATCCAGGAAAGTCCATAATTTAGAAAAACCAAGGTCGGGGCAGCTAGGTGGCACAGTGGATAGAGCACCAGCCCTTAAGTCACGAGGACCTGAGTTCAAATCTGTTCTCAGACACATAATATTCCCTAGCTGTATGACCCTGGGCAAGTCACTTAACCTCAATTGCCTCAGAAAAAAAAATAAAAAGAAAAAAAGAAAGAAAACCCAAGGTCATCCACTGCATCCTGGGCCATTATCAGTCATCTTGATCACTGTCTTGTCAACAGACTTCAAAGAAGGGAGGGAAGACTGAACCTAATGACTTTGTGCAGCTCTGCCTCACTCAAATATAATTTACTTGCAGGTCAAGATATCAGCTTATGATGTCATTGGTTCCCCTTCAAGAAGAAAGGACAAATATTCACTTCTGTGAAGTGTTCTGGATCTTCCTTCATGAACCTTTGGAAGAACTGAGAGCACTGTTGACACACTCACCTTCTTTATTTTTATTTTAATTACTTGTTTATGTGTCCTGTCTTTCCATTGTAAGCTTCATGCAAGTGAGTGTGTATGTGTATAGATGTATATACATATATACATACATATATACACACACTGTGTGTGTGTTTGAGAGAGAGAGAGAGAGAGAGAGAGAGAGAGAGAGAGAGAGAGAGAGAGAGAGAAATACAGAGAGGAGGGTATTCTGGAAGTACATGTCAATAATTGTATATTACAGATATTAATTCTCAGGTTCTGTTTCTGGAGCAGCCAGATGGCATAGTGGATAACACACAGGTTTTAGAATCAAGTTCAAATCCAGTCTGAGACACTTACTAGCTGTGTGATCCTAGGGAAGTTACGTATTTGCCTCAATTTCTTCATATAGCAAAGCACTCCAGTATCTTTGCCAAGAAAATCCCAAATAGCATCATGAAGAATCAGACATAACTGAAACTTTGGAACAGTAATCTTTTGTTAGATTGTTTGATAGAATCTAGAGAGCCTAGTCTTGCCAAAATTTAATCAATTTATAGTATAGATTTGAAATTATGTCTTCTGATGACTACCACTGCTGATGCTGCTAATAACAATAATAATAATGATAATAAATTAGCATTTATGTCAAATATTTGAGACTTCAAAACATTTTTCATATATTAACTATATTTGACTCTCACAATAGGCTTAGAAGCTATTATGGTCCCCATTTTACAGATAAGGAAACTGTGAGTAAGAAATTAAGTTAAAATAGCAATTATCTGTGGTAGGATTTTAATTCAAGTCTTCCTTGCTCCAAGGCCATCATTCTATCTGTTGTGCCAAAATGTTCTTATAGATCATTTCTGAAAACTTTTTGGAAAGAAAATTTTCTATCACTTCCTCTTATAGTTGGTGAGAAGGGGGAAAATTCTTCCTCATGTAAAGTTTCACAGAATTTCTCTCAAAAAATATTGTAATAACCCTGCCTTCCTAAGCAATGTATATACATGCACACACACACACACACACACACACACACACACAGAGGTTCCTTTAGCACAGAATGATAAACAGTCATAGAAGATGGTCCAACAACTCATTTGAGCTACATTGGATTCCTTCCATCTTCCCCAGCTCTGATTTGGCTTTTTGACTGCTTCAAACACCTCTCCCTCCTTACTTTTTATGCTATTTATATTTCCTGTTTCTATGGTTGAAGATTGCTTGGTAATTTGACCTCATCTTCTCCATCTTTCTGCTAGAGTTTGTGTTTCTCTCCAGGATGAGCTTCTTACAACCTTACTTTGAAGGATCAGGAACTTGAACTTCGAGGATTCACTGCCACAAACCAGGTATTTAGAAAAAGACTAACTACAAAATGAACTCCCAACTGAAAAGCACAATGTGGTTTATCAAGAGACACTATTTATTGTTTAAAGTAGCAAGGTAAATATACTTTTTATAAATCCTTCCAGAAAATATAGCATTTAGTTGAAGCTAAGAAAAAGCAATTTAGGGAACATTTTAGAAAAACATAATTATATGTTTTCAACTCCAGTCTTGCCCCTCAAAATCAAAATCCTTTTTCCCATGGATGTCTGGTTTAGAACGCAAAGGGGTATTGTCGCGGATGGCCCATTTCTTTATGAAGTTGTTTTTTTATACTTTAAAGCTTAGTGCCATTATGATTTATGACTGCATGAAAATTTTAAATTAAGATTTGTTTGATTGTCTGTTTCTATTAGGGTGACCATAATAGCAATTTTCCATTTCCAAACAAATGCTTTGCCTAGCACTGCAATCCAGAGTCCATGCATGGGGCTTGACAATGATTAATTTCTGTTGCTAAATTCTTTATTTTTAATAACTAATTTAAGATAGATGCCACTTTTTAATAACAAAAGGATATAAATTCATAGGGTACTTTTTCTTAGGTAATTGATACAATATTTTCATATTAATGATTGTAAATTATGGCCCCTTTTTACAAATCTGTCACCTAGCAAGGCTTCTAGGAATACTCACATGCAGAAAATTGCTGTTCAGTGGAGCATAAGATGTATCCTCTCCAAAACAACAAATCATTGAGCCCAGCACTGTCTGAACCAAAACTGTTGCTGGGATTACTCACTGAGATGATAAACTCATTGGGATTGTGACTGTACTTTGTTTTATGGAAGTAATTTTATTGGAAAAGATTCAGGTTAGCCCATTGAAATACATCGATGTCCTTTACCATCAAAAGTTTAGATGATTTTAATTCTACAAAATAACTGTTCCTCAAAAATAATGTAATCCCTTAGAACCTCTACTTATGAAAGAGATCACCTCCAGGCCCTCCTGTCATGTTTTCCTAAATAGAATTGATTTTAGCAATCATCATTACCATATGAAAACTTTGTTACTGGAATCAGAGGTTTATTTGCCTATTATATAATTCTCTGACATTTTGTAATTGATTTACATGCCATTTCATTCTACAGGGTGACCATACTTTACCTATTTTTTCTTAGGCTAAAGCTACATTTAATGCTAACTCTCAGTGTGGAAAACTAGAGGACTAAAATACCAAATGGATAAATTCCCCCCCAACACTATTTTTGCTGTTAAGTCTCATGTAACAGTCACTTCTCCATATTAGGGAGAAAGGCCAAAGAAAGCACTAAAACCACATCCATATATAAAACTCTGAGAGGAAATTTTCTCCTATTAATCATCATAAATATCTACCCTCCTTTCTTATTTCCTTCCTTCCTTCCTTCTTTTCTTCCTTCCTTTCTTCCTTTTTCCTTCCCTCCCTTTACCCTCTTTCTTCCATTACTTCCTTCTTTCTTTTTTTCCTTCCTTCCTTCTTCCCTCTTTCCCTCCCTCTGTCCCTCCCTCTCTTCCTTCTTTCCTTCCTTCCTTTCTCCTTACCTACTTCCTTCCCTCCTCCTCATCCATCCATTTATCCATCCATTCATCCATGTATCCATTTATCTATCTA
The DNA here is from genome assembly GCA_023553655.1 of Myrmecobius fasciatus. Taxonomy (NCBI): domain Eukaryota; kingdom Metazoa; phylum Chordata; class Mammalia; order Dasyuromorphia; family Myrmecobiidae; genus Myrmecobius; species Myrmecobius fasciatus. The sequence continues at coordinate 17,839 of JAJPUD010002515.1, forward strand.
TCTACCTAACTCAGGAACTTTTTTATGTAAACATATATCAGAATGAAATAAATCTACCAGATAGGATACATAAGAAATATCAAAATATCCATTTGAAAAGGTTGTTGAGTCAACCTTTGAATGGTTGTATACAATATTAACTGATTAAGTATAAATGTGTGTGATTTGTATGATACACATATACAAACACTTTAAACCTGTTGTTGTCATAAGGAACTCCCAGAGTAGGAAATGCCACCTATCAAAATAGATCAGGACCTTCCCTGAAACTTTGTGTCATAGTTAGCTTTAAGTAGATGATGGGAGAGACAAACAGGAAGGAGACATTGAGATGTTAAATGATTTGTCTAGAATCACATAACCAGTGTGTCAAAATCAGAACTTGAACCCAGATGTTCTCAAAGGTTGCTCTCTATGTGCTAGATCATGTGCCTCTTCTCTATTGGAATATGCAGATACATATTTATGTATGTATGTGTACATGAATTTACCCAGAGGCAGTGTTCCATAGAGGATAGGGCACTGTCCTTTGAAATCATGAGCACCTAGCTTCAAATCTGATGTATGAGAAATACTAGCTATGTGGCTATGGACAAAGCACATATCGTTTCCATGCTGCCTCACAAATCCAGTATTGTAAATTGAACAAATTTGATAGTTAAAGACAAGTTTCAATGGTGGTGTCTTAAAGAGGGGGTTTCCCTACCCTGAAGAAGAAATTATATTTGGACAAAAAACCATATATATACATATATATATATATATATATATGTATGTATATATGTATATTTATATATATACACATAAAGATAGATACACATATACATCCTTCAATATTTCAAGTTATAATAGGTGAATAATCTCAATTCTCTAGGTACTCCCTCTACCAGTGCTAATAGCAACTCTTCCAACTCTTCCACATCTCTTATCCTGTGCAAATATTTTCAATACAAATCATCTTAAGTATTCACCCAATCTACCAAAAGCCTTTCTCTTGGTATTTTGAAATTATAATATTTTCCAGTGCAGGACACAAGCTGTCCATTTATTACTTCTCATTCTTTGTATATAATCATTACCAACTAACTTTCTTTTCCAAACACACACATACATATGTATGTATGCATATATGTATATTTATGTATAGGATGCTAGATGGCACAGTGGGTAGAGAATCCAACTTGAAGTCAAGAAGACTCAAATTCCTGAGTTTAAATGTGTCCTCAAACACTTACTATGACTCAGAGTAAGTCACTTAAACCTGTTTGCCCAAGTTCCTCATGTGTAAAATGGGCTGGAGAAGGAAATGGAAAATTACCCCAGTATCTTTGCCAAGAAAACCCTAAATAGGATATCAAAGAATGGGAAATAACTGAAGAATAAAAACTTATGTATATAAGCAAAGTAAAATAATACATAATATGCATGCATACATATGCATATACATGTTGCATATAAAATTAAGATGAGGTAATATAAACTGTAATTATAAAACAGGCAGTGTAGTATAGTTAGCAGATAGAGAGCTGAATTTGGGGTTAGGAAATCCTGGGTTCAAGTTCAACCTTAATAGCTATTGGTTGGGTGTGTATAGGTAAGTCAGTCTGTCAATATCCCCAACTACTCTCTAAGGCTCTATGTTTCAGAACTGTTGTTGATGTATATTGCTAGTGATATAGATTTCCTTACTATGAGTTCCATCCCCACTGAAATCACAAATGTGGTCTAAAAATCATTATAAAGTAAAAAAAACTGATTTTCTTGAGTAATTTCTGCTAAGGAAAGAATGATAATTATATAAAGGCACATGGAAATGTTTTGCTAAATGCAACAGCAGTAGTTTGGAGATCAGGAACGCAGTGTTGTCAGCAAATGTTGATGCTAAACAACTTTGCAAATGAAACATGTGGCATGTTAAGAGAAGTCAAGCCAAGAGTCAGAGTTTTTGATCAATACAAAGAGGTTAAAGTAAGATGGAGATGTAATCTGTGGGCAAACCACAATACATTCACCCTATAATTTAAGGCTAGTTGAAAATAGTGAAATGTCCAAATGGAAAAATGGCTCATTCATCTAGACAAGCATAATGGTCAATATGGTTAAATGAGAAGGAAAGAAAGAGCCCCCCTTTCTCTACATTAAGATGAGCTTTTGTACAAAAGTTGGGATGATTGTACCATACCTTTCAAGTCTTTCAAGAAAATAACAGAAATAGGGAAAATAATGCTTATTTTCATCTTTTGGTAGGAATAGGACAAATTAGTAGCTGCTCATTGATCAGTACAATCTGGAAATAAAGCTTCCAAATCTTTAATGGGAAAGACCAACAACCAAGTACCCAAGAAAACACATATATCATTACTAATGATGAATGACATTGTGTCATATAAAATTTGTCCCAAAAGGGCAGTTGGCCAACTAGTCTCATTTTTAAGGAATACTCAAGGACTTCAGGGATTCTGGGTGATACAAAAAAGAGTTAACTAAGCTTTAGCAGTTCTCAGCTTCCTCACCATGACACACAATGTTAAGATTATAATTTTTAAGGTGGGAAAGAATCTCAGTAGCCATCTTGTCCAATTCATCCATTTTATAGATGACACCAAGTTTGAGGAAGGTTAAGTCACTTGTATGAGGTCACAGTGATTGCTTCAAAGGTAGAATTTGAACTGATGCCTTCTGATTGGCATTCAAATATTTTATCATTTGAATATATCCCTTTCCAGAATATAAAGTTGACTCCCTTTATTATGTGATAGATGAATTAGAGAGCTACAAATTATAATAACTCATACTTGATAATGTTATTTGTTATCTTCTGCCAGAAGAGAAGGAAGCTAAGAAGGTAGAAAGTGAGGAAAGGAAGAAAGAAGGAAGAAAGGCAAGGAGGAAGGGAATAGGGTAGAAAAGAAGTAAAGGAAGAGAGGAGAGAAGAAAAGAAAGGAAAGAAGAAAATAAAAGAAGAAAAGGAAGGGAAGAAGAAATGGAGAGGATATACATTTATTAAGTACCATCTATGTGACAGACTATGCCAAATGCTTTTGAAATATCTCATATTATCCTTCCAACAACCTTGGGAAGTAAATACTATTTGTATGCCCATTTTACAACAGAATAAGGTTAAGTAACTTGCCCAGGATCATACAATAATAAGTGTATGAAGCAAAATCATTAATTATTTAGTTTTGAGGAAAGAGGGAAGAAGTATCATGATAGAGAGAATTAGTTTTCGCCTTTGATTCATACTGACCAGACTTTGGGTTATTTATAAATGTACTACAACAACTCCATAAAAATAAGTTGCAGAAATGTTACTTACTTGAATTGACAGAGAAAATTTCTTCACTCAAGAATGCTCTATACAAGTAAACCACAGTTCCTATCTCTAGCCTTTTAAGGTTTATATAACATTTATTGAAGTATTGCCATCAGATGAGAAAATTGACACATAGAGTGCTTAGGACTCTCACCCAGGATCTTGTTCAGTTATTTCCATCATGCCCCACCTTCATGACCTTCTTTAGAGTTTTCTTGGTAAAGATATTAGAATGGTTTGTCATTTCCTTCTCCAGCCCACTTTACACATGATGAAACTAAGATAAACAGGATTAAATGACTTGCTTAGGGTCATTTGAATTCAGTTCTGCCTGACTCCAGACCTTGCCCCATGTCCACTGTGCCTCCTAGCTGAGGTACATAGAGCCATAACCTAGTAAAAATCAAACCCAGAAATGTATTTGAAACCAAAGGGTAATAAATCAATATGACTTTACAGACTCAAAATGTCCTATGGTGAGAAAAATGTCTTTACTCTTAAATACGTTTCATGTATATTCTCATAAGGTAATAACATTGTACTCTGGAAGAAAAGACTACTCTCTAGAACAGATATTGGTAATCATTGATTTCTAGTAACATATTAACTAACTACTCCTGCTCACCACCCCCAATAATTCTCATTTTTAATATCCACTGAAGGTTCCAAGATTCATAGCCCAAGGGTTTAATACCACATAGTAGCAAGGGAAAGGAGTGTTGACTCTTTAAATGTCAGAAACAAGACAAACACCAGCGTTAACGTTTGAGCAAATGCTTTGACTCTAATGTTGGCTTTATCAATGTCAAATCAATCATCCTCCCCTGTTCAACAGAATGAAGTAAGCATCCCATTCCCACCCTGTTGCACTACAGACAATTTACCAGCTGTAGGGCACTAAGGAAAAAGTAAACGGAATGACCTACAAATTGCTTTAAATTGTCCAAGAACTCCTTAAGTGCCCACGATGCAGCACTAAAAGCAGAAATCTGAATTTCAGACATATCTCTGCAGGCTTCAAATTGCTACTTAACATACCTCTTTAGGTTATTGCTTAACAGCACAGTGTTGAGCTCTCCCCCATATAACACAGCCTATTGGACTCAGTGCTGGTCTCACTCCTCCTATTGTGAGGTCAAATCTACCAAAGCAATAACTAACCAGAAGGATCTCTCTGGTTCTAGTATTATGTCTCCTATATATGTAAACACTGCACAATTCCAGGGAAGTATAACATAATTAAGGCTATTATTATGCAGCCCTCTATGAGCCATAATTTGCATGTTTCCAATAAAAGTACACAGCTTAGAGTTAACACACACAAGCTGTCATTTGTTCAATACCATAATTATTGCTTGCAAGGCTTTGAAAAATATCTCTATCAATTCCAGAAATGGGCTGAGAAAGATTACTGCAAATGGCAATGAAATTATTAAAATTTTCTTCATTCCTTCTCACTATTTTCATAAAGGCAATGTATTAAAAACTTACATAAGGCTATAAAGCAGGGATGACATCTGTATATTAAGCTTTAACATCAGAAGTAGTAGAAGGGAAAAGACTCCTTTGCATAGAAATCCTAAAGAGATCAAAAGCTAGCTCTGAAGGAGTAAGAGGACTATATTATTAGAGATGCATTCTGCCCTTGACTGTTCCTAAGAATTCTAGCTTCATCAGGAGGGGAGGGGTGAAATATTTGAAAAACTATGAAATATTCAAGTAAGAGCATTAAGTAGGAAATATGGCCTTGGGTTCAACTGTGTAACAAATTCATTTTCAAGAGCAGATCATAAAGAAATTGACAAGTAGCTATTCCATGAGTATGGTTAAACATTTAATTAAGGTATTAAAGCATTACAATTATTTAATATGATTGTAAGTGGTCTTTCTGGATTCTCCAGTTGTTGCTGCCCTCTGCCAACCTTTACTCTCCAATTACCTTGTATTTACTTTGCATATATTTTGTATTTATTTACCATTGCATATGCTGCATGCATTATCTTGCTAGAATGTAAAGTCCCTGAGGATGATTCTGTTCCTATTTTTGCATACCAAGGTTTCAATACTAGCATATAGAAGGCAATAAAGTAAATAATTTCTGAGTAGAATTATTTTTAAAAGTTATTCATTTAAAAGAAATTATTTTTAAAACTCAGAAAATATACACAGTATTTGTCCTTCAGTTTTCTACTCTTTAAGTGGGTATCTCTACAAACACATGTATAGAATTGGCATAATCATATTTGTCAGTGAACTCTGTAAAGACTGATGCTGAAAAGGACAGGAAGTAGTATTGTTATACAGTACTCATTAGAGGTAGTGTGATATGATGAGTAGAGAGTTAGCCTTGAAGTCAGAAAGGCTTGAATTTCTTCTGCATCTGACACATAGTGTCCCTCTGACCATGGGCCAGTCACTTTATTCCTTATTGCCGTCAAGGAATATCCTAAGACTACAAGTTAAAAATGTGGTGCCTATTGTACTAATTAGGGGAGTTTTTACTCTGGGTGTTCACCATATCAGTTTCACAGACACACCAGACTATATGTTTTAAGAAGGAAAGAAGGAAGGAAAGCAGGAAGGAAGGAAGGATAGAAGGAAGGAAGGAAGGAAGGAAGGAAGGAAGGAAGGAAGGAAGGAAGGAAGGAAGGAAGGAAGGAAGGAAGGAAGGAAGGAAGGATGGAAGGAAGGAAGGAAGGAAGGAAGGAAGAAGAGAGAGAGATCCCCTGGTTAGTTTTTCAGTCTTCTTATCTTTAACATTCTCCATAAACTTTGTAATCCAGCAACTCTGGACTACTTCCTTAACCTCTCTCACAGGAAAATCTATTTCTCTTCGCTGTGTCTTTGTATTACTCATCCTTTATGATTAGAATGCTTTCCCTCCAATTTTCCTGACTTTATTATAGCCTTCACTCAAATTCTTGCTTCTCCTCATACTCATAGACACTAGTACTTTTTTCCTTTTGAAATTACTTCCCAGGGGTAGCTAGGTGGAGCAGTGGATAGAGCACCAGCCCTGAAGTCAGGAGGACCTGAGTTCAAATCTGGTCTCAAACACTTAACTTTCCCTAGCTGTGTGACCCTGGGCAAGTAACATAACCTCAATTGCCTAAGCAAAAAGCAAACAAAAAGAAAGAAAGAAATTATTTTCCATATGCTCTGAATGTATAGTGATTGTATATGGTTATTTGGACAGCTTGGTGGTCAGTGGAGTCTTATTCTGCATTTTGAATATAGCATCTCTTTGTCAAGAAGTGGGTAGTATTCTTCATCGCTGGTCTATAGAATTGTGGTTGGTCATTACACTCAATAGAATTCTTTGGTCTTTCAAAACAGTTTGTGTTTATAGTGACATTTTATTGTGTAAATTATGTTGTACAAATTGTTCTTCTGATCTGCTTCTACACTACATTTTCAGACTTATTTCACAATATTCCACTTCATTCACTCTATATTCTAGAAAACCTGGCTTATTCAAATGAGTAATTGGGGCAAATAAGATAACATCTGTAAAAAGCTAAACATGCAGTAGGCATTTAAATAATGCTTGTCCTCTTACTCCCTCTCTAATTGTTGTTTTCTGAACTAGACATTCTAGGGAGTATTTTATTTTTATATATACTTTATCTTTACCTGAAATATACTCACTTTTCACATTCTACTCTTAGTATCTTTAGGTTCTAAGAAAGCTCATTCAAGTAGCATCCCACCCTTCTTTTAGGAAGCTTTCCTTATTCCCTCAGTTATTCATATGTTCTCCTTCCTCAATTTTTTTGGGGTATTTACTTATTTGTTTTACATATTATACATGCAAGTAATGGAGCAAATAAGTGGTTAAAAGGATATAACACAGATGTTGGAGTAAAAAATAACTGAGTTCAAATATGATCTCAGACACTTATTTGGCTGTGTGACTCTGGACAAATCATTTAGCCTACTTGCCTCAGTTTCCTCATCTATAAAATGGGCTGGAGAAGGAAATGACAAATCAATCCAGTATCTATGCCAAGTAAACCCCAAATGGGGTCTCAAAGAGTCACAAATGACTGAAACACCTGTATAACACCATAGTAAATTCATTCTTTGAGTACAGAGGTTTTCCATTTTTAAATGTTTTTAAATCACCAGAACCTGTCAGTGCCTGGTATTCATAGGCAATTAAAAATGTATTTAACTGAATTGAACCAAATCAGATACTGAGATATTAAAGGTGTAATGTGATGTTTCCACTATCATTGATTAAAAAAAAATAAATAAAAAGCTTATTATAAAATTGCCAACATGTGTTTAACTTCCAATTTGTTGTTCTCTGAATTTCATAGGCAAAGTACAAGTCACCTCCACAATCAGTAAGTGCAGTGATCAGAGAATCTAATTTAGTAGAATTATAATTTATTAGAATCAGAAGACTGGGACTGAAAGATTTTGGACAACATTGAAGGAGAAAGAGAAGAACAAATACTTAAGTGCCTGCTATGTTCCAGGCACTGTGCTAAGTGCTTTACAAATAACATGTCACAACAACCTTAGAAGAGCTCTTATTATCCTCATTTTATAATTGAGGAAACTGATATAGCAGTACTTAAATGTCTTACCCAGGGTCACACAGCTAGTAAGTGTCTGAAACTAGTTTTGAATTAAGACTTTCTGAATTCAAGCCCAGTTCTCTATCCATGGTGTTAACTAGTTATCAAATGATTATCCCCACCCAGCTCTAAATCTATGATCCTTGGGTCATCTGCCCTTTTTTCTATTTAAACAAATTATAAAAATAGATTGTTCCAGTAGTTAATTTCCAATGTAAATATTTATTCTGTCCTTTTAAATGTATCTGTATACATGAATAATCAATACTTCTCTACTTATTTTGCATTTCTGCATACCTACCTTTCTATTTTACATTTTATATAGTAAGTACCTAGTAATAAGGGATTGTTTCTCCTTTACATGTTGAAGCATACACAGGCCAGCATCTGGACAGGCATTCATTGAATAACTATTAAATGATTGTAATTATTAATGAATACAGTAAGAAACCATGCTTTAGGATTCTTTAAGTCATTCAAAGAAAAAGCTAAATGATCATAGTATCTATGAGGAAAGCAAAAGGAGATTTTTCATTTTATTTTTTTTAATGTTTGAGGGGGGTTGAAAGATGTTCAATACTGATGAAATGTTTTTAATTAATTCCATATGTAAGATATTACTCAGGCAAAGGTGTATCAAAAAGAAAATAAGTATTTAAAAGGATTTATTGACATTGGAAGACCAGATTTCAAACCCTGGTAACTGATTTTCCAAAATTTATTCTCCCTCCAATATTTTCTTATTTCTCACAGAAGCTCGATGAAAGATTCCAGGCAGGTCTTTCTAGCTTCGGTGAAATGCAATATACTATTTTACTCACGAAGGTAAAGTATATTTAACATTGACTTTGCTGAGCTTTAAACACCACTATATACCCAGTTGCATTTTTTGATGAGAGGGCTTAGGATCTGAAACAGAGCAAGGGAATAGGAAATATGAAAAGGCACTGCAAACTTATCAAAAAGCCTGATTGAAAATAACTTGCTCCAGCTTGTTTTCTGGTGGCACCAAGGAGGCATGATCTAAGAAAATCTTCAGGAAGGCAATGGCGATGTGAACACCTATATGGGCATGCCAAAAGCTCTTCTGCTAAGAGACTTGGTGTATGATCAATAGACAAGTCAGATTGTAGGAACAATCCCTATAGAACTTGAGTATTTTAGAATAAGCAACCATGGTTTAAAAAAATACTGAAAAGGTGGTTCAGGGATCCAAAGGTAAAGAAATTAAGGAAACCCAAGATAAGTGAATACATGTAGCCTCCACTTTGAGTTGGGAGAGAGACCGGTGATTTCAAAGTAAGGATCCCTACTCAATGAGTAAATTCATTCCATCAATGCAATCAAGATCTACTCTATCACTTAGTCTGAGACAATCCCTGGGGCATGAGGAGGTAAGTTACTGGCAAAGAATCATACTTGTGACTGAGATTCTGAGGTCTAAGGTTGGCTCTCTATTCAATAGGCCAGAGTACTCCTACTTATGGACAAAAAAAAAATTATCTGCTTCCAGTTAGACGTCATATAAAAATGTCTCACAAATATTGCTAATATACAAAGACATATTTTATGTATCATATGCTATATACCCATGTATTATGCATATGCATTATTTTACATTAATGTATATTATGCCATATTGTGTTATGTATATATTATATATACATTATATATGTATATATAGGTATGATATATATTCAGATAGCCCTGTTATATATTATATTTTATAGTGTATATGTATTTTATGTATTCATTCTATTTTAAAGGTATTTATATATAAATACATACTATAATCTTAAGTGTGTATGCCTTGAATCAAAGTGGAATGGTAGACATTAGTTTGCCCAATGATTAAAGATGGGAACATTGCTATTGGGTCAATTTATAACCATAGAGCATGACATGAAAGGAATAGGGAGATGATGTTCTCAATGCTAATAGAAAAAGTTATCAGGATTTTACTTAGAAGCTATCCTTTAAGAAATGGATAAGATTGGGATATATGACCTTGGTAGTGATTGAAGGAATAATATCTACTTTCTATTTTTCATACCTAGTCCTTGGGAAATGATAATTCTTTGAAATGTTGAAGTTTTTTTTTTTCACTTTTTCAGTTCTGGCATTAAACAACTCAGATTTTACTATGTATTCAAATTATTTTCATTAAGCAGGATAGTAACAGAGCCAGGCAAGAAACTTAACATGGTAGTGACTGCCACATCACTGCTTTTAATTTAGAAACATGTTCTTTTCTAAGGCTAGTATCATATGTCTGTTGAGAAACATCATGGGATAAAGGGTAGAGAACTGGTATCACCAGAAGATTTACTCCTGCCTCTGATGCATAACTGACTGTGTGAACTTGGGGAAGACATTTAATCTTTAAAAAACCCCAGGCAACCATCTAAGATCATAAATTATAGAGAATGGTCATGATCACTGGTAGAGGAAGTAATATACCAGAATTTTCATATGACAGCAGAATCATGAGATCACAGATCCAGCTACACATATACACACATGTCCATGTATGACTTTCAGCTATTACAGTTTAAAACCACCTAAAACTCATTAATTGGTATCAGACATGAAAAATGGATAGAAGATATTATTCCCCTAGTTTCATAACCCAAGAATAGCACTTTAGTTAAAAAAAGATCATCTACCCGGTAATTTTGGCCATCAGCATTGACAGAAAATATCTCCCTTTCCCTTTACATCAAACTTTGTAGTCATATGCTGACAGAAAGGCATTGTTGTCTTTCAGATCCTGTACCATGGGAATTAATTTCTGTACACCCCATTGCCTGTTTAAAGCGTAACATATATGAAGGTGGTAATGACCAGTGATTTGGATTCATGGGATGTGAAGAGGAGGAGGAAGGGAATGGTTTTATGACATCATCTAGATTAACCCTTTCAGTTTATAGATGACAAAAGGACCCAGAGAAGGTAAATTTACCAAGATTACATAGATAATAAATAAAAGAGCTGGAATATGAATTCAGGTTTACTGATTCTTATCATTTCTCATCTGGATATTTAATACCAGTCTAAATATTCTTCCTAATTGTAATAACATCTTCATGAACCTTTTCCTCTCCCCAATATCCTGCTCTTCTCACTATTAAAGGGAATTATTATTGGAGTCCTCCTCTGTAATTCAACTCCCTCCCTCCCAACCTTCCCCCTCCCCAATTTGTATAGAATATTTCTATAAGGGCCATTCCAAAGAACAAGTGTGAAACTGAGATGTACTCCCCTGATCACTTCAGATAACATGTGCTCCACCTCAGTGATGAACAACTTTCACTTTGGGATGATGAAAAATCTCTTCTTTGTTCTTTGATCCTCATTTGAAACAGGGATAGAACGGCAATGCCAAAGAGAATTGGTAACTGAACAGGAAGGGCAGTAGACTTTAAATCAAAGACACCATCCTCCAAAGTTTTCTTTCTTCCTTTCTTCCAACTGTGGTTGGGATTCTCTATACCACTTTCTGGGTCTTACCATGAAAGGAGGAAACTATTCCCACACATATTAGCAAAGGCAACCAGGTGCTCATGTTTGGCATCCTTGAAGGACCTGAGACTGGACTTCTATAGCCTCTGACTTTCTTTTCTTTCTTTCACCAAGCACAAATGAGAAAAACGCAAGCTAAAAATAGACATTTCTGTTTTTGAGGCTATACACACACACACACACACACACACACACGCATTTCTACATATGTATATAATATTTACGTACATTATCTATATAAATTATAGGAAGAGTGCTAATAAGTTAGGGGACATTCACAAGAGAATGAATAGAAAAAATTATTGAAGGATAAAGATTTAGGAAAGACAGTTTCTTTAGGTATTTTAAGGGCTATTATACAAAACATGGATTACATTTTGTATAAATATTTCTTATAAAATATGCATGTTTCCTATAAAATCACACATATATGTATGTGTGTACATACATGTGTGTATGTGTAATTTGTAAATTTGAAGGAACAATGTTAAACTTTTTAGAACATAATTTATGCATGAGACAAGCATAAGCTTTAAGAATTTATCTTAAGGGCCCTATGTTGGGAAGATTAATGAACCACAAAGTGTGAGAAAAGCCTCATATCCTTTTTTAAAATCAGACTCCTCCAGGATAGGAAACTATTCCGTGAGAAGCCAGAGCTAGGGTCCCTTGGTTAGAAAAGGTACCTCACTTTATCGGCCAATGATAAGTTACAATCTTGTTAGAGCAGAGTAGGCACAGATGTGGTCCCCTCCTAAGGAAACAGGCCAGTAAGTGGGAACAAGATGAATAATAAACACTGAGAAGTATTACACACTAAGCTCTCCTTTCACCCATTATTCCTCCTTTCTGTAAAGAATCCCTCCTCCCCTTCTCCAGAGGATCTTTGAGAAATAAAGAGTAATTCCTTTAATGGAAAAGCTTATAGGTATCATTTCTATGGGTAACAAAGGAATCAGACTAAACACATCCAGACATTTAGAAAAATTTGGATATTTCAGAAATTTTAGATCATGTTTAATTCTGAAAATATAGGAATGTGAAGTGGGATTATAGATGTTTTCTCATTTGACTTCACTGCAATCTTACTGTATGTAAAGCTTGAACGGATATTTGGAGCCATTTAATAGGCCCCTTCTTTAAGTCTGACAGTTTTTGTCAGAGACTTTGTATTTATAACTTTTTGCTTTATCCTGCAAAGAGCAGGTCCATGTTTTAACCATGGAATGTCCTTTTATATCCCCTATTACAATAAACCACATCCACCAAATGTTAACAAATGTTAAAATCCTGTGAGCAGTTTTGAACTAAGTATGGCATGAGTATAATATAAGGATATTTTTACATACTTGCAGAAAATATTGCTGAATACGGTTCTACAACATAAATAATGAATTATGAGTTTAAAGTAATTGTAGGTTAGAGTAATTAATGAGCAGGTTGAGTTATTTGTCTAATTATAATGCAGCTACAAAGAAAGTTTGTAGGCAATATAAATATTTGAAAGTGTGTGTGTATATGTAATATATATACTATTTAAATGTCTAATAAAGAAATCTTGCCAATTATTTGAACACATTTAACAATTAATATGTTGTTATTTGAAAACTTGATATTTATTGAATTATCAAATGTTTAAAATATGGAGAATTCAACTTAAGGGAAAATGGAATCAATTAAACAAATTCCTCAAATTTAGATTTAAATAGTTACATTATGTTTAGGTATTTTAGCTATCCCAATTCAATTATTTTTAATAAATTAGTGTGTTCTTATATTAGTTTGATCAATTGATTGATTGTGTAAATAATGGAATACAATACACTTTTGGAAATAAATTCCCTTTAAATTTAGAATTACTAACAAAGCAATTTAGAGGTCCAGTAAGATTACATGTTTTAAAACCTGCTTTACTAAATTGTCCATCTTACTCTCCACCCCATTGTCCCTCCAAATATTATTCTAAGACCACTGCTTGAGTCAGATACACAACCTGAAACCAATAAAGCAAACAGGCCTTGCATAATTTTTAATTCTGGCAAATCCCAGAAAAGAACATAATTGTGATTCATGCTTCAGTTTTTCCTGTGGATGACAAAAACAATGAAAAAGAAATTTCATTTTTTTTCTCTAAATTCAAGAAAAAATATCAACATTTAGGTAGAAAAGCTGTGATCTAAATGTTTTGGAATTACTTTTTTTTTGCTCTATTTCTATAACCTTCTGTTCAATTCTCTTAGCTTTTAACTAACCAGTTTCTTTGCTATTTCCAATTCCCAGGGATCCTTGACCTGTATGATTAATAGAATGTTTCTAAAATATTTAGTCAATACTAATATTATTTTGATATTATTAACATATTTTGTTTTATATCACCTTTATTTCCAAATATCTCCTCCTGTCTCTTCCTAGAGTTAACCCTTATAAAAAAGAATAAAACAGAAAAAAACAAAAAGGAAAACAATAACTCAAAAATACTACATAAATATCAACCATTCTGACAGAACATTCCACATCCATGATCTTCCATTTCAGCAAAAAAGGAAGAAATGGGGCATTGTTTTTAATGTCTGGTATTAGAGAAAAATTGATTGATCACTATCATAAAATGAACAGAGTTCAGATTCAATTTTCTGTTATTTTTTTCAATTATGTTATGGTAGTTATTGTGTATATTTATATGTTAAGATATAGTTTCATTTTATTTTTATTTTTTGGTTTTTTTTGTTTGTTCAGCTCACTTCACTTTGCACTTGTCTTCCCATATTTCTATATTTTCCTCATGTTTATTTCTTACTGAACATTAATATTGCATGACATTCATGTGCCACATTTTGTTTAGCTATTCCCAAATGATGGTCATATGTTGTTTCCAAACCTTTGTTATTACCAAAAAATAAAACTGATATGAATACACTAATCTATATGAGACTTTCATTTCTATTACCGATAACCTTGGAGTATATACCTAGCAATAGATTCTCTCATTTAAAAGGCCTGGAAACCTTAATCACTTTTTTTTAGTACAATTTCAAATTGTTTTTCAGGTTTCTTTATCCAATTTGCAGATGCACCATGAGTATATAAGCAGCACAAATATTTTGAAAAATAAGTGAAAATGAAGCAAAATCACAAGATTTTTCAAACTTTCAAAATATCTTTTCTTGAATTAATTTTTATTCTCATCTTATAATAATGTAGAATAGAAATTCCATGGTGGTTATAATACCACACAGATATAGCTTCAGGTCTATTTTCTTCAAATATGTGGGTCATATGAAAATGTTTATGTTATTCTCATCATGTAACCAAGATAAAAAATGATAAAATATACGACATTCAATGATATTTAAATATATATATATGGGCTAGAAGTTTATATCATATAAACCTAAGCATACAAAGAACCAATAAGTGGAGTAATCGTTAAATGAACAAGAATATTCAATGTAAAGGAACAAAGTACCAGATTTTGCATGATAGTATTTATAATGTTTTGACTCAATAAAATTCATCTTTGATTTAATTAACCAATTTTGAAAAAAATTCCAAACAATACTTTACCAGAAATCATGTTCTAATGTTTTATTAGTTCTCTGATATATTGGCAAAAATGTTTGTTTTATATGAAAATTAAAAATTAGATCTTTGTGACTTATTAGTCTTATTTTTAAAAGTCTTTAATACATGACATACATATTCAGTAAGATCATAAGAACTTATCAGTATCATTTAGTTCAACCAGCTCATTATAAATGAACAATCTCGGTCCCATACAAGGTAAATGGTACACCTAAGATCAAAAAGGTAGTAAGAAGCAGAGACAGGATATGAATCCTACTCCCCAGACCCAGAAACCCGTTCTCTTTTTAGTCAATTCAACAGCATTGTGCTAGATGTTAGTTACAAAAACAAACAAATAGCCTCTAGCCTGGGGAAGAATTAGGGAGGAAACATGTACTCATAAAAAAAGAAAACACTAAATATGAAGTAATTTGAGGAAAGGGAATGCTTACAATTGGGCAAGTATGTAAAGGTCTGAGGTGAGAAGCAACTAAATTAATATGGTGGCCTTAAAGTTGGAAAGAATAGAAAGAATGAGATCAGTATTGTGCAAATAGGCTAAAAGCTGATTGAATATAGAAATATAGGCATGTCAAGGACATTTTCCTAGATGAAAGAAATGATGGTGGTCTGGAAAGGATGGTTTGGGAGAAAAGATTTTGAGTTTTGATTCAAATTTTTTGTGTATGAAGTGTCTTTGGGACAGCTCAATGGAGTTACCCAATAGACAGTTAAAGATGTACTATTAAAGCACAAGAGATAGATGAGGGATGGATATGTTGATTTGGGGGTAAATCTGCAGAGATGATATTTGAATCTATAGAAGTTGATGAAATTACTGAGAGAGTATAAATGAAGGTCAAGAATAGACCACACTACTAAACTTAAAGGACCTAATAAATAATGACATGGTTGAATTATGCTGGAGCAAGGTCCTAGGCAATAAAGAACATATAGCACAGAGAAAAACTTAATAACTTGAAAGTGAAAGATTGGAGCTTCAAGAGTTCATGATAAATCCATTTTTAAGATAAAAGTTAAACTTATCAGGTAATCGGAGAACTTTGACCAATCCTACATACCAGAAAACCCAGAAGTGTTTCTTTCTTTACCAAGAACAATTGCTATATCTGCATCTTTGATCCCATCCCATCGCATATTTTCCATCAGATTGATCCACTATCAATCCACTTACCTTTAATTTTTTCCTGTCTTCTGACTTCATGCTCCTTGTTTTCTCCCATTTAAACATCTGTCACTTGATCTTATACCTAATAGTTTTATATCATATCTTTCTCCCTCTTCTTAGCTAAATGTTATGGAAACCATATATATTAGGTGCCTCAACTTCACCTCTTTTCACTCTCCTCTAAACCTACTGCAATTTGGCAACTATTACTGGATCGGATATGGTGGAGCATGCCTGTAGTTCTTGCTGCTTAAGGAAGGTGAGTTTCATGGGTCACTTGTATTTGGGAGTTGTGACCTGGAATAAAGGCCAAAGCCATTAAGTATTTCCAGAAAGTTCAATACCAATATGGTGAGTACCCAGGAATGGAAATATCAGTCTGAATAAGGTGGTCTAGTCAACCTAGATCAGGAAAAGGGAATAGGAAAAAATCCCATGATACTCAATATTAAGACTAAGTCTGTGATCAGCCTTTGTACTTTCAATAAGGGACAGACAAGGAGACCCAGACTCATTTTTAAAAACTCAACATGTTAAAGGCAAAATTCATTCTTTTGCCCCCTAACCTCTCCTCTATTCTGAAATTTTCTATTCCTGTTGAGGGTACCACCATCTCCTTTCCACTCTAGTTTGCAACACTGATGATATCTCAGACTCCCCTTTGTCCCCACATATGCAATCCATTGCCAGATTTTGTAATATGTACCTTGACAATATATTTAGTCTACATTCCCTTCTTTACATGCACATAGTCAGCATCCTTGGTCAGTGCCTTATCACCTCTCTTTTAGACTTTTGTAACAGATTTTTAACTATTCTCCCTGACCAAAATCTTTCTCCACTGTAATCCATCCTCCACTCAAGTAAAATGATCTTCCTTAAACTCAATTGTGACCATGTTACCCTTTCTTATTCAATAAACTCTAGTGGCTCTCTATTACCTCTAAGGTCAAATATAAAGTCCTTTGTTTAGCATTTAAAACTATTTAAAATCAGGTAACTTCCAACCGTTTCAATCTTCTTAAATTTTACTTTTCTCTACAAAAGGTGTAACTGTAGCTCCATTGATCCATTTGCTATTTTTCTCAAACTTAGCCCATCTTCCATCACACTGCCTTTGTACTGATTGTCCCCCATGCCTGGAATCTATCTCTCCTTATATCTGCCTCTTCATATCCATGGCTTTCTTCAGCACTAAACTTGTGTCAGCTTCTACATGAGGTTTTTCTGGTCCCTCTAACTTCTTATATCTTCAATATACTTTGTACACATGTTATATATATCTAGCTACTTGCATATGTGTTCTCCAGGATGACCAAAGAATTCCATTTGTGCTTAGTCAAAAAAGTGAGGAGAAACTAGTCTAAAAGGTGAAAACCTTCAGGATTTCTGGCCAAAACAGCAGCAATTGCTCTTCACATTCACTCTAAGACAATCAGGGTCAAAACAAAATCAAACTGAGACATATTAATGATCTTAGATTAAAAGTATTAAGGTCTCCAACTTTTTAAAAAAAATAAAATATAAAAGGCTATCCTCTATCTCATTTTTCACCTAGCGTTAATCACTGATTAGATGATGCCTCAGTCAAACTAAGACCAGTTAAAGAACTTAACCAAAAAAAGCTAAAGTTTCCCACTGCATTCAAGGCTACATCCAATCATCCTGATTGATATCTGACCACTAGATCCAGATGGCTCTGGAAGGGAAAGTGAAGCTGGTGACTTTGCAGAATCTTCCCTCACTGAAATCCAATTTACTTCCATGTCACGGCATCACCTTCCTTATGTCATGGTCCTCTTTCAGAATGAAGGAGAAACAACAACGAGCCCAATATAAACTGAACTCCCTGAAGGCAGAAACTATTTTTGTCCTTTTTTTTATACTCTTAGTGCTTAACACAGATTTTATAGTAAATGTTAAATAAATGTTCTTTGTCTGGGGAGAAGGAGGTAAAGATGTTAATTAGGTATTAAAGTAATTGTAAGTATATATCCCGATCCTTTATGAAGCCTGAATACCTTTTCTAATTGAATTAAAAAAGGAGAAATAGGAATGGCTGAGCAAACAGGTTAATCACAGAGAACCATAAATGGTTCTCCAGCTAAGCCCTGGACAATTTAGCAGAGTTACAATCAGGTATTCAGAAGAAGAGAAAGATGAGATCCCTAAGAGGGAATTGTCAAGCTTTCTTCATAGTATGTTACCTATGTTTCCTTGAAGTAGATGTTCTCTACTGATATAAGACCTTGTATCTAGTAGGCAATGGAGATGAAAATTCTAGATAAACATGGCCACAGAGAGATTTATAATCTCATATTTATGTTCAATATTTTTGTCACTTTGGAAGAAAGCATGCTTTAAAAATTAACAGATGAAATCAAACTGGAGAGTTATAAACTAATTTGGTAAATGATAGAATGAAAATACAAAAAAAATTCAAGACAGACTAATGGACTGAATCTAACAAGGTAAAATGTAATAGATATAAATGTTTAGTCTTAGGATTAAGTTCAAAAAGTTTATTGAACAAACAGGATAAAGTTACAAATAAATAACAGGTTGTGAGAAAAGTGTTTTTAAGTTTCATTACCAGAAATAAAATATTGAAAATAAGTGTTCATATGATTCCCACTATGTTCTTTCTTAGTTAGGCGATATCTGGAGAACTGAGTTTAGTTTTTGTAGAGAGCCAGACAGTGGGGGAACTCTTGGTGAGGTATAAAACCCTTCAGCCCAGAGGGAACCTGCTGACAATGTCTGGTTGAGCTCTCATCTCCACTTGGTGTGTCTCATCCTTCCTGAGAAGTTGGGGGAGGGGGGCGCATGATAACCTATATTCTACTTGAAGAGAAGATACTGACAGTAAAAGAGGCATTTACAAATTAATAGCAAGGTGCTTACAGTTAGCACGTGCAGTGTGCTATAGTGATGTAATTGTATTAAGGTATTTAGGGCTGAGAGAACTTAAAATAAATGGACTTCATATTTGACCATTCATAGGGGTCCCTGCCTCATCACTCCTCCACTAAGACCAAGGACTCCAGCTGGTCCAAAGAGATCCTCTAGAGAGCTAGTCCGGGCAGTATATTTTGGCACCCCAGTGTGGGGGCTCTAGAAAGCACACTACAAGTTTTCAGTATTGCATTTTAAGGACATAAACAAATTGGAGAATTTTCAAATGATGCTCAAGATGGGGAAACCTGAATTTGTGCTGCACATGGACTGGTTGAAAGAACTGGAGATGTTCACCCTAAGTAAATGAGAGAATTTATAGAGAAATGACAGTCACCTTCAAACATCTGAAAATCTTTCAAATGGAAAGGAAACTGCAAGTGGCACCACATAACAGAAATAGAAATAATTGATGAAAATGACAGAGACAGATTTTGACTCTTTTTAAAGGAAAACTGTCCAAAAGTAGAATGTACTATTTTAAGAAATAGTAAGGTCCAGTCCCCATGACTGCAGATATCCCTAACAGGTATTAGATGACTTCAGACTCTGAAGTTTTAGATTTTATAATAATAATAATAAATTGACTTTTTTTGGTAATTGGGTCTGCAATCTTCCACTTAACCCTTGAAATATAAGGCTTTGTATGTAATTTGTTACTATGCCTGTCTGTTTTCTGTATGTTTGTATGACTGTCTATCTTGCTTTTTGGGGGTTACTCATTCTCCATAGAGACCAATGATTTCACAAGTCTTGACTTACACATGAATTGGATTTAAGTGAGGCAGAACTGCATAAAGTTGTCAGCTTCATTCTCTCTACCAGAGTCAATCAAGTTCAGTGGCAGGACA
Organism: Myrmecobius fasciatus; assembly: GCA_023553655.1. Lineage (NCBI taxonomy): Eukaryota > Metazoa > Chordata > Mammalia > Dasyuromorphia > Myrmecobiidae > Myrmecobius > Myrmecobius fasciatus. The sequence goes on from JAJPUD010002515.1 coordinate 37,822, forward strand.
TAAGTCAAAACAACTGGCAATGGCATGTGATGCAGTGGGTGACTTCAGCTTTTCCCAATTAAGATCTTTCCCAGGCCTCAGTTTATCTGAGGCAACATGCCTTCAATGACTAAGGCTGCAGAAGAATTGAGACAAAAGATGGCCTAATTTACTTACCATTCTTAGAGAATAACATTCCTTTCCCTAGCTTATTTTCTCTCAGAATGCCAACCAGCAATTATTGAGCTTTCTTTCTCATGCATAAAACATGAATAACATACAGATAAACTTGTGGAGGATGGGCCCATACAGCTTCCTGTATACCACAGGTTCTTCCCACTTCACTTTGCTCTTAAGAAACTAGTGGCTTCTACAGTTTCTAACCCTAAGTTTAGAAACTCTAACCTGCTCCTTTAATTTCTCTCTCATCTACACCATAGTTTCTATCTTGAGGTACTTTTCACTAATTTTCAGGGTTTAACATATTTCTTTTTTTTTTAAAGTTCTAACTCCATTTATCAAAGCCAATGAATGGAATGTTTCATTGCTTTAAGAGGAGGTGCTACTTTTTATTTCTGAAACAAAATAATGCAAACATTGCCTTTAAGACTCCAGCAAAACAACTGCAAAAAAGGGGGGGGGGCGAAATTCTGCTCCTAAGAAATGTCAATACATCTTATTATAGCCATTCTGCAGTAGCATGGAGTTGAAATGATTAAATCCACAGCTTCAGTAAACAGCACACAAATTACCTCTTGAAGGGAGCAGCGTAATAGTACCTGAAGCGGAAAAAGAGGAAATGAAGTTTAATTAAGTGTTGCCCAGCGAAATCATACTGAAAAATACAATGAAGGCAGAAGAATATAAAAGAGACTATTCTGGGTAGAAATGAGAAGGACAAGCAGCCAAGTACAAAATGATTCTTTACCAAAAAAAGGGAGAAAAACATTCCACTGCTGAAGTAGGTCATAGATGAAAAATCTTCGTCATGAGTAAAATATTCTCTCATGAGTCCTTGCTTTTTCACCTGTGCTGAGTTATTGGTCCCTTTCACTACCTCAAAAAAATGGCACTGAAATATTCATATAGAAGGAAATAATCATGCAAAACCAAGGACATCCTTTGTAGTTAAATAAATAAATACAAATAGATAGCTAAAAATACAACTGGTATTTATCAGTAACCAATATACTATATTAGCAAACCTTGAAGATTCAGGAGTCTCTGTTTGGTCAAGAAAACATCTGGTAGTACAGTTAAGCAAGAAGAATGCCAAAAAAGCTCACTTCATAGCCATTCAATATTGAACTGGTATTCTTTCTAGCCAAATCAATAACTTTTCACCAGGAGCCATCAGGTTAACATCTGCATTGTCACATTTGAAATGATGAATGAGGAAACGATAAAGATAATATTGAAAACTTAGCAGAATTAGTGAAGTATGAAAGAAATAAAACTGGGGTCCAAATACTGGTCCTTACTCAGTGTGTGTTCTTACATAATATTTGTTAGTCTCCCTAAATTTTAGTTTCCTCATCTATAAAAATGAAAATAGTATTTTCATGTACCCTACCACACAACATTTTTGTTGTTATAGTAGTGGTTTGTATTTTTTAAAATGCCTTCTAAGCACGAGTAATTTTGTTTGAAAAGATGAAACCAAAGATCAACTCTAGGTAAAATTGTGAAATCAGCAACATTTGGGTTTCCTTACATATACACCCTTTCCTTTAGAAGTTACAATCCCTTCTTCCTGTTATCTCTTTTCTTTCCACCCCCACTCCAACACTCAACAATCTCTAGTACCAAGATGGAATTTCACATTCTCCATTTATAGGTGTCTATGTATTACCTCTCCCAGAAATTTTTCTATTTGAAGTGTCAATTCCTTCTATGAAAAGTAGTACATTGACATCACTATTTTAAAATAAATTTCTCTGTCCCTTTTTAAAAGGAACTTCAAAAATCAAGCAGCAAGTGAGAGCAGTGATACAAAGAAATAGAAGAAATCTTCATTGCACCCTGGAAATCACATGATAAGGTAATCTCAATAAATTTCTCCATGGAGAAAGGGTAAGTGATTAAGAGAAAAAGGAAAAAATAAGAGACTTTAGAAAATTAATCCAACACTGAATTTAATGATATTGGGCAAAATAGAATTCTTTAAATTTCTGAGTTGATACTGATTACATAATGGCTTCATTGGCTATAGAGTTGAAAAATCTTAATCCAGCAATCAAGCCCAACCTCTTATCTTTTAACAAAAAATCCTTAGAATTTGAGAAGCCAAGTGTCTTCTAAAAGCTCACAACGCAGAATGAAGAAAATGAGGGTTCTAAATTGGATCCTCTGTCTATAATGCTAGTGTTCTTTTTACCACACCATATAATAATTAAAGAAAATGTTTAGATTCCCCATCTGTTCAATTTGAATGATATATGAATCAACCATTCTGAGTCCTTTGATGTCTTGCTCAAGAATTTCACTATGTAAACCTTTTTCTCTCTCCCACTAAGCTTACAGGTCACACTTATGATTCATTAGTTAAATTAATGGGAAGAAATACCAGAGGCTCCAAGGCTCCCACTAAGTTCACAGTGGGCTACATTATAGAATTGAGTAGCAACATGAAATAAGAAAACACTTGAATAAAAGAGAACTAGCTCATTCGGAGAACAATCAAAAACTCCAAAAGACCATCTTCCAGTATCCTGTGTCATCATAACAGCAGTCTCCATCTACTAAAGACCAGGTAATCAAAACAAATGTTAATTAGTGCTCAGCATTTACTATTCACAGAGACAAGTCATCATCTGTTAATTACCAGGCCAATAACAGAGTATTGATCACAATTTGTCAATTTAGACATAATTGAAACCATCTCCCCCTTTCAATGGCCTGGGGATCACTCTAGTAGACAATAGACTTTCATTTCAGGAATGCTTAGAGGGCTTTTCTGTTGTTTATTTATTTCTTCATTGATAAATGCTTTTTGAATAATTGTCTTCTTTGATTGCCCTAGTGGCAATGCTTAAAGAAAAAAAAAAAGAAAAAGAAAATCATCTGGTTTTGGTGAATGCATCCCTAGTTTATATATCATTTTGGCATTCAATATCTACTCATGAAAGAATTAAGTAAATCAGTGCGTAGGAACATCATAAAATGAATGTTCTTTTTTGTGTCTTAATCTTGAATGACAATTGGCTAATTACTATTTTTCATTCACTCTTATACTCAGCAAATATATTTTGAACATCTACAATAAGATCAGAATTTCACCTGTTTATTTAATTACTCAGGCACAGCTTGCATGGACTAAAGTTGCAAAAAAAAAATTGTGCAAGAAACCTCAGATAAGTATGAATATGTTCCTAGCTACACTAAAATAGTCTTGACTGTTCATTGTAAGGCCAATTTTATGTCTTTGGAAAAGTCAAGGCAATCCCTTTAGAAACAGCTCTCTGACATAACACCTCTCTCCTCTGCATTCTATCCATCCTTTGCTTTCATGATAATTTAGAGTGAGAAAGCAAAATAACTCAAAAACCAATACCTTCCAAACATTTTACAGGAATATGATCCTTGTCAACCTTACGTGGACAGTATGCTTAAAAATGAACTCTCTTTAGTTGTTGTTGTTGTTGTTGTTGTTGTTGTTGTTGTTGTTTTACTATAATTCTATTGTTGTTGTTTAGTTGTTTCTGTTGCATTTAACTTTGTGATTCTATTTAGGATTTTCTTGATAAAAAACTGAAGTGGTTTACCATTTTCTTCTCCAACTCATTTTACAGATGAGGAAACTGAGACAAACAGAGTTGAATGACTTTCTGGGAGTCACACAGCTAGGGAGTGTCTAAGACATAATTTGAAGTCAGGTTTTCCTGACAATAGGTCTAGTGCTCTGTACCACCTATATGCCCCATTACTGTAATTTAGTCTTCTTAAAACTTTCAATAGGTGATTTTTTTTTCCTATAAAATGTTGCAAGATTAACTTTGGGAAACCATATCAGAAAGAAAATAAATTCATATTTTTTTCAATATTTAGGGGAAGCTTAATAATAGAAAATCTCATTAAGGTTATATCAACCAGATCGTGGCACAAAATATTACTATTATGATTTCAAACTGCTAGAAACTGGTAGCTGATTCAATTTGTTAATTATTAAATTTTAAAAAGAAATCTGTTGTGACATGGGATATGTTTTAAATCTGCAAAATATATGTAGTTTTCCTTTATTATAGAAGAGCATTTATGTAATGAATTTTTAACCCTTGAAAAATATGGTTTATAATAGAAATCCTGACATTAACTATAATAATGGGCATATCTAGAAAGGTAGGAGGACAAGAGAGATAAGAATATGTAAGGGAAAGTGATCAAGGGATGAACCTTTCCTCATAATTAAAATTCTATTTAATATGGATCACTTCCTAGTATATTATTATTAAGCTACTTATTTTAATCAAGAGAGTTTACAATAAATTGATGATCTTAGCTGGAGGTGAGCTTTGGGGTATATCTTTTTGGCAGGATGTGTGTTTGTTTATTTGTTGGGTAGATGGGCAAGTCAGAAGAATTCCAGAATCCCTCTAAAAAAAAACAAAAACAAACAAACAACAAAAAAGATTGTATGATTTATTAATATTCTTGCTGGAGGATTGGGAAACTAAATGTATTATTCCAATTTTTCACCACTTAGATTATGATTAGATTCTGGTCCAGATGAGAGTGACTAAAAATCATTCTGATCGTTGATCAGAAAAAAAAAAGTCTAAAGTGAAATTAATTTCATGGCATTTGTTCAGTCAATTCAGAGTTGTATTTCTAAATGACAAAACTATAGGAAGATGATTTGTATATCCAACTAACACACACACACACACACACACACACACACACACACACACAGTCAGATATAAACCTAAAGGTTTAATAAAATATCCTGTTAACAACTATACAGGCCAAGGATATATTCATTACTAAACATACATTCTACACACGAAAGTCTTTATTATTTAATAATTGAAAATCTTTTCACATCGCAGTTATGATTTATGATTATTGAAATTTTAAAGCTTTTGTTCTGAACCCCATCATTTCAGAAAATAAGCAATATTTCAGAGAAAGCCAAAATGTTGTTTATATATTTTCTTATTTCAAGTGAATTTACTTGAATTACAAATGAGAGACTACATAGCAAAATGTGCACAATACACATATACTGTCCTTTAAATGAAATGTAATTGGCTGACTTATGTAGCTTTTCCCCCCACTGGTCCCTCAAAATAATAAAAGAAAATGCTGCAGCTTAAGGCTCCTCAAATGAAGGAGTTAATAGGCATAAAATGTTTCAAGAAAAATACACTGCTAAATTACAAATTGCAAATGACTCATGTTTCCATTTTACAGTGAATAATTCATTTGTGCCTTAAATTCTTCCATTATAACTGATTTTAAACACTGCTTCCTACAACAGGTGCTTATCCATTTAAATTGCTCTTTTGCTGCTTTGTGAGAATAGTTGATTACAAGAAGAGAGGAAAAGAAAGTTACTTTACCATGTATGTCAGAGTGAGATGTCCCCTAACAAAAAGCCAAGAACAAATCCACACCATCATTACACTGGGACAATGAGACTCTTTCCATCAAAACCAAATTTAAAATGCAGCTGAATAATCTATTCTTCATTTTTCAAAGTGGATGGAAAGAAATGTTCCTAACTCATCATTTTTAACTCAGAGAGTAAGCTCTCAACTCTTGCTACATTTCAGTGTTTATGAAGGAGGTACAGGAAACCCTTATGCTTCATATAAAGTGACAGCAGTTAAACTAAAGCTTCCCATAGTCTGTAAATGACATTATTTGTTTCCCTAGTTCAACATTCATGTTTTGTTTAATGAGATTAGGGAATTATTAGCAAATGTGAAAAACTGGGTCTTGGAGGAAATATGTGAGGGAAAAATTTAAGCCAATTGACATGCTCTGTGTATGTAAAAGATTTTCAAGTATTGCTTCTTACAAGATGCCTGATTAGGAGGTTATGATTGCAATCACAAATTCTTTTCTCAAGGGTCACACAATTGTTCAGATGGCCTAGAAATTGCAATTGCAAAGCAAAATGAGCTATGCAGGAGGATGGTCTTTTCCTCCAATCCAATTCTCTTATAAAATGCACTGCATTCCAATAATTGCTTTTCATCAGATCTCTATTTAATAGTAATATTTTATGGTTTTGCATTTTCATTGAAAAATCTCATTAGTGTTACACAGAATTTGCCTTGCATGAGTTTTCCAAATCCTGAAAGTCTTTTCCTTTTACAATACCAGATGTTGGAGTTTCCCAGATTTCAGCAATGCAGAATCAACGGAGCTTCATTTTTGCCATACACTTGACCTGGGCACGGGAGTACTGATGGGAAATTTTTTGTCTTAAGTATTAATATGTTATAGATAGGATTCTTTATCCTCAGAAAAAGTTTGAGCTATAACTACAGACAAATAATGCTTAATATTAAAATGAATTGGAATATTGTTGACCTTATCTCTTTGGGTATCCCATTCAAAGATATAGATCACAACTCATACATGCCTACTTAAACTGCTTGATTTTTGTATGTATCCTCTCATATGTTTACTACAGTTAGGACATTCCACATGAAGGAGAAAGGCCTGAAGATGCTTCCCCGAGTATACCAACAGGGCTAGATACCAGATAGAACACTGATTTATCTCCCACTATGTTTCCAACCTATATTTTTTTTTCTATCAGACTTTTGGTTGATAGTATTTTTTACATTGTTAAATGATAAAGATGATGAACCAGGGAAACTGGATTAGTTATCATTATTATTGCATGATTGGATTTCCAAAAGAAATAATTTTAAGTGAAATTTCAAATATTTCTTGAAAGGAGGATAAGTATAAGATGATAATTTCTAATCATATTGGTTATTCATAAGGCTGCTAGGAGGGAGAGAGTTTTTTAATGTTTTTTCCCAAAATGTATTTGACAATTTTTAATATTCATAATATTTTCAGTTTCAGATTTTTCTCCTTGTCTGCTTCCCCTTCCTTCCCCTCTTAAAAAATATTAGGCAATTTGATATAGATTGTACACATAAAATCATATTAAAACACATTTGCATATTAGTCACAGTTGTGAAAGAAATGGATCAAAAGGGAAAAAAACAAACAGAATGAAGCAAGTGAAAAAATATGCTTCAATTTAGTGGCGCAGTGGATAGAGCACCAGCTCTGAAGTCAGGAGGACCTGAGTTCAAATCTGGTCTCAGACACTTCCTAGCTGCATGACCCTGGGCAAGTCACTTGACCCCAATTGCCTTAGCAAAAAGCAAAAAATATATATATATATATATATATATATATATATATATATATATATTTATATGATTCAATTTGATTTTCATTATTTGATGTTATCAGCATTTTCCCTCATTGGTACTTTGGACTGTTTTTTAATCATTGTGTTGATGAAAAGCGATGTTACTCAATCATATTTGGTCATCAAATAATGTTGCTGATATTGTGTGTAATGTTTTCCTGCTTCTGTTCATTTAACTTTGCATCAGTTTGTACAAGTCTTTCCCAGTTTTTCTGAAAACTGTCTGTTCACTTTTTATTGCACAATAGTATTCCATTACATCTGCACATCCCAGCTTGTTCAGTTACTCCCCAATTAATGGACAACCCTCAGGTTCCAATATTTTGCCACCATAAAAAGGGATGATATAAATATTTTTACACACATAGATCCCTTTATCCTTTTTATGATCTCTTTGGGATATAGACATAGTAAATAGTATTGCTGGATCAAAGGGTATACACAATTTGACTTCCCTTTGGGCACAGTTCCAAATTGCTCTCCACAATTAGTTGTATCAATTCAAAACTCCACCAACAGTGGATTAGTATCCCGATTTTTTCCTATCCTCTCCAATATTTATCATTTTCCTTTTTTTGGTCATATTAGGCAATCTAATAGGTGTGAGGTTGTTCCTCAGAGTTGTTTTAATTTGCATTTCTCTAATCAAAAGCGATATAGGACTTCTTCCTATGTCTATAGATAACTTAGATTTATTCATCTGAAAAGGGCCTTTTTATATCTTTTTATCATTTATTAACTGAGGAATGGTTTGTATTCTTATAAATTTAATTAAATTCTCTCTATATTTGGGAAATGAGATCTTTATCAGAAACATTTGCTGTAAAGATTGTTTCCCAACTTTCCTTCTAATCTTGGATGTATTGGTTTTGTTTGAACAAAAACTTTTTTTTATTTTAATATAATCAAAATTATCCATTTTATGTTTTGCAATGCTCTGCATTTCTTGTTTTTCACAAATTCTCCATTTTCCATAGATTTGACAGGTAAGACTATTCCTTGGTCTTCCAATTTGTTTATGATAACACCCTTTATATCTAAATCATGCACACAACTTGACCTTATTCTTGGTAAACAATATAAGATGTTGATCTATATCTAGTTTATGCCCTATTGTTTTCCAGTTTTCTCAGCATTTTGGGGGGGTCAGATACTGAATTCTTGTCCCGAAGGCTGGAATATTTGAGCTTATCAAACAAGTTACTATGATGATTGACTACTGTGTGGCTAGCAGCTGGAAACTAAATGGATGCCCGTCAATTGGAGAATGGCTGAATAAATTATGGTATATGAGTGTTATGGAATATTATTGTTCTGTAAGAAACAACCAACAGGATGATTTTAGAGAAGCCTGGAGAGACTTACATAAAATGATGCTAAGTGAAATGAGCACAACCAGGAGATCATTATACATGGCAACAACAAGACTATATGATGATCAATTCTGATGGACATGTCTCTCTTGAACAATGAGATGACTCAAACCACTTCCAATTTTTCAGTGATGAAGAAAGCCATAAACACCCAGAGAAAGGCCTGTGGGATCTGAGTGTGGACCACAACATAGCATTTTCATACTTTCTATTGATGTTTGCTTACATTTTGTTTTCCTTCTCAGGTTTTCTTTTTTCCTTTTTATCTGATTTTTCTTGTGCAGCAAGATAACTGTATAAATATGTATACACGTATTGGACTTACATATTTTAACATATTTAACATGTATGGGACTACTTGCCATCTAAGGGAGGGGGTGGGGTAAAGGAGGGAAAATTTTGGAACAGAAAGTTTTGGAAGGGCTACCCATGTATATGTTTTGAAAATAAAAAGCTTTAGTTAAGAAAAAAAAAAAGATAAATGACTACTGTGTCTTGTGTAGCTAATCTATTCCACTGATCTACCACTCTATTTCTTAACCAGTGACACATAATTTTGATGATTACAGTTTTATAAGATTGTTTGATATCTCACATTGCTAGGCCACCTTTTTGTATTTTTTAAACTTAATAACTTTGATATTCTTTGCCTTTTGTTCTTCAAGATGAATTTTGTTGTTATATTTTTCGAACTCTATACAATAATTTCATGGTAGCTTGATTAGTTTGGTACTGTGGAAATAAATTAGGTTAGTCAAAATTGTCATTTTTATTATATTGGTTAGTCTTACCCACAAGCAAGTAAAATTTTTCCAATTATTTAAATCTGACTTTAATTGTGTGAAAACTTTTGTAATTGGATTCATAATTTCTGGTTTTTGTGTTGGCTAGTAGGCTCTCAAATATCTTATATTGCTGCAGTTACTTTAAATGGAATTTCTCTTTCTATCTCTTGTTGCTGGGTTCTCTTGGTCAATAAATGCTGATGATTTCTGTTGATTTTCTTATTGATAAAGTCAATTATGTTGAAAGTTTTCCTATTATTTAAACCAACCTTGCATTTCTAGTATTAATTCCACTTGGTCACAGTATATAATGTTTCATACATATTGCTGTAAATCTCCTTCCTAGTATTTTGTTCAAAAACTTTGCACTGATTATCATTAGGGAAACTTGTCTATAATTTTCTTTTTCAGTTTTAGCCCTTCCTGGTTTAGGTATCAGTACCATATTTGTGTCATAAAAAGAGTTTGATAGGATTCCTTCTTCACCTATTTTTCCAAATAATTTATATAGTATGGGAATTAGTTTGTTTTTTTTTTCTTAAAAATTTCTTTAAAAAAATGTTTGATAAACAGTGCATACCCTTTGACCCAGCAGTGTTTCTACTGGGCCTATATCCCAAAGAGATTTTTAAGGAGGGAAAGGGACCCACATGTGCAAAAATGTTTGTGGCAGCCCTTTTTGTAGTGGCAAGAAACTGGAAATTGAAAAGATGCCCATCAATTGGAGAATGGCTGAATAAATTATGGTATATGAATGTTATGGAATATTATTGTTCTGTAAGAAATGACCAACAGGAGGATTTCAGAGAGGATTGGAGAGACTTGCATGAACTGATGCTGAGTGAAATCAGCAGAACCAGGAGAACATTATACACAGCAACAAGACTATACGATGATCAATTTTGATGGACATGGTTCTCTTCAACAATGATGTGATTCAAACCAGTTGTGCTGTGATGAAGATAGTCATATACATCCAGAGAGAGGCCTGTGGGAACTGAGAGTGAACCACAACACAGCATTTTAACGCTTTCTGTGAATATTTCCATGCATTCTGTTTTCCTTCTTAGGTTGTTTTTTTTCTTCTTCTCTTTCTAGATCTGATGTTTCTTGTGCAGTAAGATAACTGTATAGATATGTATACATGTATTGTATTTGTCATATAATTTATCCTATCTAGCATGTATTAGATTACCTGTCATCTAGGGGTGGGGGGTGGAGGGAAGGAAAGGAAAAGCTGGGGAAAAAAAGTTTTTTTTTTTTGCAAAGGTCAATGTTGAAAGGTCACTCATATGTTTTGCAAATAAAAAGCTTTATTAAAAAAAATGTTTGATAGAATTCACTTGTGAACCCTTAAGGCCCTGGAAATTTTTCTAAGAGAATTCATTAATGGCTTGTTCGATTTCTTTTTTCTAAGATGGGGTTATTTAGGCATTCTCTTTCCTGATCTATTAATGTGTGTAATATATAGTTTCATAAATATTCATCTATTTTGCTTAGATTGTCAGATTTATTGGCCTATAAATGAGTGAAATATTTCTTAATGGTTGCTTTGGTTTCTTCTTTACTGGTGATGATTTCACCCTTTTTGTTTTTAATACTGGATATTTGGTTAACTTCTTATTTTTAAAACAAATTTGCCAATGGCATCTATATTATTGGATTTCCCCCCATGAAACCAGCTTTTAGATTTATTTATTCGCTAAATAATTTTTGTTCTGTTTTTTACTTTCGATTTTATTTATCTCACCTTTGATTTCCAGGATTTCCAATTTGGTGCTCAATTAGGGATTTTTAATTTATTCTTTTTCTAGTTTTTTTTTTTATTTGTTTGTCCAAATCATTGGTCTGTTGTTTTGTTTTTGCTTTTCTGTTTTGTTGAGGTAAGAATTTAGAAAAATGAGGGTTTTTTTCCCTAAGAATTGCTTTGGCTGCATCCCATAAATTTAGGTATATTGTCTCATTGTTTTCATTCTTTTTAATGAAACTATTGATTTTTTCTATGATTTGTTCAACCCAGTTATTTATTCTTTAGGATCAGATAATTTAGTTCTAATTAATTTTTAATCTCTCTTTCCACTGCCTTTTATTGAATGTAATTTTTATTACAATATACTTCAAAAAAGAATATATTTATATCTTTGCCTTTCTATATTTAATTTTTAGGGTTTTGTGACCCAATACAAGGTCAATTTGGGGATAGGTACAATGTACTACTGAGGAAAAAAAAAGTATATTCCTTTCTGTTCTTATTCAGTTTTGCCAAAGGTCCAAAGCTCTCAAAGTCCTTACCTCCTTAGTTTCTTTCTTACTTATTTTTTGGTTGGAATTATTAAGTTCTGAGAGGGGAGAGTTAAGGACCTCCACTAGTATGGTTTTGATGCCTATTTCTTCCTGTAACTTACTTAATTTCTTCTTTATGAATCTGGATGCAATACTACTTCATACATATATGTTTAGTATTGATATTGCTTTGTGATATGGTATCTTTTAGCAGGATGTAGTTTCCTTGCTTATCTCCTTTAACTAGGTCGATTTTTGTTTTTGCTTTGTCTGAGATCAATATTGATATTCATGATTTTGTTTGTTTTTGTTTTGTTTTATTTCATCTGAAGCATAATAGATTCTGCTTCAGTCACTTACTTTACTCTCCATATGTCTGTTTACTACTTCCAGTGTGCTTCTCTTGAGTCTAGATACTGAAAATCCAATTTTTGGTTTGATTCTACTCTTCTCCTTGTGAAAGCTTGAAATCCTTTCATTGAATGATCCTTTTCCTTCCTTGATGTATAGACTTAATTTTGCCATATAAATGATTCTTCATTGTAGTCTTAGTTCCTTTTCCTTTTTCCATAACCTGATATTTTAACGCTGTGTAATCCTGACTATGGCTCCCCAGCACATTAGAATTCTTTCTTTGAGGTCACTTGTAGTATTTTTTCCTTTATCTAAGAGTTCTGAAATTGGGCTATAATGTTCTTTTGGAGTTTTTATTTGGGATCTCTTTCCTGAGGTGATTGGGGAATTATTTCAGTGCTTGTTTTGCCTTCTGGATCCAAGATATAATGGCTGTTTTCTTTAATAATTTCTTGAAAGATATTTCTAGGTCCTCTTTTTGATTATGGTTTTCAGGTAATTTAATGATTCAATATTGTCTCTTTTGAATCTATTTTGCAGGTCAGTTTTTTTTAATGAGGATTTTATACTTTCTTCTGTTTTTATTTTATTCTTTTAAATTGGTTTGATTGATTCTTGATGTATAATAGTCATTAGCTTCTGCTTGAGCAATTCTAACTTTTAAGGAGTTGTTTTCCTCCATAAGTTTTTATACTTTCTTTTCTATTGGTTTATTGTATTTTTAAAATTATTTTCTTCAGGGGATTTTTGTATATCCTTTTCAATTTGACACATTCTATTTTTAATCAGTTGTTTTCTTTTTCCAAACTGTTGACTTTTTTCATAATGTTCTTAGATCACTCTCCTTTCTTTTCCCACTTTTTCTTCTACTCTCTCATATTGTTTTTAAGTTCCTTTTTGTACTCTTCCATGAGTTTTTTCTGGGTTTGAGATAATTTTCCATTTTTCTTTGGGATTTTGCCCATATTTGTTTTGACATTGTTGTTTCCATTGTTGTCTTTTTTCTGAGTCAAGACTTCCTTATAACTATAATAACTTCCTGTAATCAGAGTCCTTTTGTTTTTGTTGCTGTTTGCTCATCTTTTTTGGCCTTTTCCCTTTCTTTTAAATGTGAGCTCTGTTTCCAAGACATTAATTATATTATGGGTTATAGGCCATGACTGTTTAACTGGTGCCTTAGTGATGTTGCCCTGAGGCATATGGGGGATTCTTGTATCTGGTGCTGTGCTGAGAGGGTGTGTTGGGGCAATGTCTGACACTACTGGAAACCTTAGGGGTCTGGCAGCTTATATGGTGCTAGTGCTGGTGTCTGGTATGTGTTGGGGCTAGTGGGGTGTTTCCATGGGCCTTAACTGAAGAATGTGGAGGTTAGACCAAATAGAATAAATTCAATAGTAATCTTTTGCAGAATTATTTGTCCCTGCTTAATTGTAGTTTCTCCCCTCTATTGATCATCTTTCATTTATACTGTATTTATATTTTTTATACATAGGTTTTTGCATGTCATTTCCCCCATTAGACTGAGTTCCTTGAGATAAGGAATTGGGTTTTGCCTCTCTTTATTTATCCAACAATAATCACAGTGCTTTGTACATATTTTAACTTAACAAATGTTTAGTGACCAGGTAATAAGATAGATTCATTGCTTTCATGGAACTGAAACTGACTGGAGTCACTGAAGTATACTTTTGCACAGGAGATAAAAGAGAAGTCTTTTTAGATAAAATGGACTTTCAGGTGTTCATAAATGTATAAATGGTTTCAAGCCTGTGTATTTGCATTAGACTGTCATTCATGAAGAAAATGAATCTTCAAAATCCCATTCCTGCATGAGGGATGAAGGTTGGAGCTTGGGAGAAGAAAGATTCTCCCCCTCCCAATCCCCGGTATCAAAAAAGGACACATGTGTTCATCACTTCTCTTCAGGGAGGAGTTCCTGGACAGAGCAAAAGATTTTGGGAAGAAATTAAAATCTAGAGGAGCTGCTATCTCATTTATATCACCATTTCCAACTTTCTGTACAGCCTTTGGGAACATGCCTATGAAAGTTTTTTCTCTGTCTCCTCTCCACCCTGTTTTTGTTTCTGTCTCTCTCTGTCCCTGTGTTCCTGTGTTCCTCTCTCTTTTTCTCCCTGTCCTCCTTCTCACTTTTCCTCTCCTCCCTCTCCCTCTCCTTGTTCCTCTCTCTCTTCCTCTCCCTCTTCCTCAGTCCCTCTCTCCCTCCTTCCCTTCTTTCCTCTTTCTCTCCTACACTCCCTCCCTCCCTCTGCTCCCTCCATCTCTCTCTCTTTATCTCTCTGTCTCTTTCTCTCCCTCTCCCCCTCTCTTCTCTCTCTCTCTCTCTCTCTCTCTCTCTCTCTCTCTCTCTCTCTCTCACTTTCTCACTCTCGCTCTCTCTCTCCATATATATATATATATGTATATATATATATATATAATACATATATTTGCATTACAAAGTGTGTTATATTCTATTCTGTACAACTTCTCTGATTTCTGTTTGGTCTTGGATTAGATAAATACATTCATTGACTATTTGCTTGTTTGAAACGTCTGTGTGTAACCAGTATTTGATGGAAAGAAAAAAAAAAGACTTTCTGGTACAACTTAAGGCATTCTCTCACCATTAAAAGTGGCTTGAACCTAAAAATTATTTGCTCTACACAAGCTATGTTTAGAGGGACAGATAGATATAATTCTATCTATCTATCTATCTATCTATCTATCTATCTATCTATCTATCT
>JAJPUD010002515.1:52754-125862 GCA_023553655.1 Myrmecobius fasciatus
TCTATCTATCTATCTATCTATCTATCTATCTATCTATCTATCTATCTATCTTTCCATATTCTCTAAGGAGAGCAGAGTGAACTAGCCTCATAGACCTAATCTCTTGCTCCTGCCAAGGCAGGGATAAATGTCTCCCTTGGGGAAATATGGTTGAGATTTCAGAAATATCAATTTATGCCCCACTGTGAGTCACATTTAGACAAATTCCTATGGATATATACATAACCTACATGAGCAATACATCGCATTACAGAAAAAATGGGAAAGAACTCAAAAGATAAACCGAAGAAATAACGATAATTAGAGAATGTTGCTCAGTTGGAAGAAAGGCATTGAGCCAATACCGAAAATGTTGAACAGCCTTGGAGTGCAAAAAGTAGATTAGTACAGTCTTAGTGTAAAATGCAAAAAGAAAAATATAACACAAGCCTAGAATTAAAGTGAATACATTGTGGAGGGATTCAAGATTCAGCAGAAGAATTTGTTGGAAGCACAACAGATTAGCAGAAATATCACTTAATATGGAGACATGGGATCTGAGTTTGAATCTTGGTTTTATTGATTTAACTACCCCTGCAACCTTGTGGAATTATATTTAGCCTTACTGGGCCTCAGATTCATCACCTGGAAAATTGGACCTCTCAAGTGCCATGTAAATATAAATCTACAAACTTACTCAAGAGATATTAGGAATGTATTGAATGTTGCTGACACAACCTGTTAGAAACATTTCATCTGGGCCTTGAAGTATGTGACAGATTTTAGATAAAAGCTGCAGTGAGATTTTAGCAGAAGAATTGTAAGCCTGTCTGTTGTTGAGATGGGCATATTATGGAGGCAAAGTTATATGCATACTTATCAGAAATTGATAATAAACTTGAAATTACCAAACTCCAGGGTCTAGATTCAGACATTTAATTGGACATGGGAAGTCTTTAGGAAATACTTTATTCCTAAGTCAATATCTTGTTTGCTAGTTTCATCTTTTGAAGATGAAAATTGATTTTTCCCAGCACTACAAAAGATAACCAAGGTTATTACTTTCTCCCAGAACTATGAACAATACAGTAGCAGGGGAAAAAATACAAAGTATACATGCAAGACAGTCATCACAGCTGGTCATTTAAGGATCATTCACATGGGAGACAAAGAAAGATGATCTTTTTCAATGCTGTATACCTTGTTAACCAACTTTCTTTTTTTCCAACAAAAAATAACTTAATAATACACTTTCTATTGACTGTCAGAGTTATTTCATGTGAATAGTGGGAAGCTTTAGGCTGTATGTAAAAATATACTGGTTAAGACTCATTTAAAAATAATATAGCATATTTATTTATCATTTTCCTATTTCTCTGTGAAATCCTGAAGTTTAATCATTTTTGAGCAAACTTGAACATCAGCCAAAATCCAAGTTATTTTTTTTAAAAAGCAAACCAGAAAATTGAAAATATGCTCTGCATCATAGTGCTGCTGCTGGGGTTAACATGGGAGAAAAGGAAAAATAAGAAAGGGGAAGCACATTCTCTGAGCCCATCACATGGAATGTCATGAGTAGTGCTCCAATGAAGGGATGAAAATAACAGTTAGTCAAATTACTTTTCAGTATTTTTCCTATTTTATCTGTGAAAACCAGTCACCATAGAAAGCTAAATCTCCCACTGAGAACAATAAGGCACAATTAATATGCCTGATCTCAAGTAATTCCCTAATATGGTTATCCCAGGTAGGAGAGGCCTCAAGTGCCCTTGAGCTCATCGAAGCTGCTGCTATTGGGGAAATTTTATTTTGCCGCTACCCAGTCATTACTGCTACTTATAGGGTCAATGATATTTTCAAATGAAAACACCTGTAATCACTGAATCTATAAACTACCCCCAAAGACAAAAACTCAAACAAAACAATGGGCACACTTGTTTCAATAAATTGTAGGTACTGCTCTGGCAGGAAAAAAAAACATATTCTTTTTTTTTTGCTTTTTCCATAGGAAAAACAATGTATTATGATTTTCAAATTAACAACACTTCAAAAAATGCTAATTAGTTTTTACATTTGAAATCATTATAAACAAAACAAGACTATTTTCTAGTGTTTTTAACATATGAATTCAATAGAAAACAACCTGAAAAGGGTTAAACTTGAATGTGAATTATATTGACAAAATGGTACAATTATACACAAATTTTTTAATACAAATACCTTAATTGATTCTTACCATGCACATTGAAGTCTTGTATGCTGTTCCTACTTTTTATTTATAGGTTATCTTTGAGCAGTACTAGGATGCAATCAATTTTTCAGGGCCAGAGAATTCTACCAGCAAAACTTCCTTTCCAAGCCTAATGCCATTATTTAAGTTTAGATCCTTGGCACTTCCTACCTGAGCTCCCCCAAACTAGAGCAGATTCCTAACTAATCTTCCTGTCTCCAATCTTTTTTCTTTCCATTTTTTCAAACTCCAAATTCATATTTGTAATCACTCCATTCCTAGATTCAAAAATCTTTATTGGTTCCCCACTAAATAAAGCAATCATTCTTCCTGACTTTTAAAACACTTCACACTTAGACTCAAACTTTCTTTCCCATCCCTATTCCATACAGCTCCATTTAAATACTTTAATAAACCGCATTGCAAACTAGACAATTTGGGGTTTTGTTCTCATTTTGTCTTCTCCTCTGTGCTTTCAGTCATGCCATCCTGTATGCCTGCAACAGAGGAATATGGAAGTACAAGAGATAGTGAAATAGCAATGGTAGAGAACTTAGGTTTGAACTCTGCCTTTGTGGTTATACATATTTTATTTTGGCAAAGCCAATTAATTTCTTTGGGGATCAAGTTTTCTCATCTCCAAAATGAGAGGTTTGGTCTGGATGGTTCTTGAGGCTACTTTGAACTCAAAAGCTATGATCCTAAGAATGGACTGCCCTCTCCCCAATTCATCTTGTCCTGTTGAAATTTAAACTTTCCTTTAAGGCCCATTTCATGTCCTGCTTACTCCATGTTTTATCCCTGACTTTCTTTTGTCACTCAGGTTAGTCCTCCCCTTGACACTGATACTCAACCTTGTATCAAAGCTATCATATATGTTTGCTCTCCTATTACTATTTTCACACATCTATGTGCACCTTCCTCATATTTCTTTTTAAATGGATATTAAAGAATATAGAAGATTGCAATATACTAAAGCTAAGATATTAATGTTAATTATTACCATAAAACTAGTACCAGTTTTACCCTCCAGAAAGGGCCTTCTTGAGAATATCATCAATAAGCTTCTTATTTCTCCTATTTGGCAAAGAGGCTAGTCTATTACAAAAGCCTTTCATAGAGTAAAGGAAGACTTTTCATATGTGATTCTTCACAACCTCTCCTATGATTTTGGAGCTAGTTACAAGCCTATTAATGCTCCAAGTATACTCCAAGATAGAGTGCTTTTACACCAAACACATCATTCTTCCTTCTCTGTTTTGTATATGATGAATACACTACTCCAGAAAATCACCTCTTCTATTTTACCCAATTGGACCCTTGTGCTTTCTAAGTGTTCATTTACATCAGTGTAAGAATTAATTCCCTTCAGCTACTAAGTAGTCTAGTTCCCAAAAGCAATTTTATCATAGGATCAAGATTGTGTTTTCCAAAAATGGAAATGTTATCTTGTGAACCACAAAATGACTGATTTTTTTTCAAGTAATCATTTCCCACCAGAAACAAGATAGAAAAAAAAGGCACCATTATCTAATACCTTTATGATATGTAATTAGCAAGCTTATTCATAATAGAACTTCAGTTTTTCATTAAAAGCAATTCCTATCTTCCCACTTGTTCTTTCAAGTACTATTGATATATTTTAATTTTTTTTCATTTGTTTGTTTTGAAGGGGAGAAGTAGACATATACTGGAAAATGCTTAACTACTCCCCCTTAAAAGAAAAAGTATACAGATAACATAGTTTTAAGTTTATTCTTAATTATTAACATTTTAACCATCATTTTCTTAAGTCTAGACCATAAACAAAACAATAAATCAAGCCCTGATTTGTAATATTTACAAATCTATGAGGTATAAATACTCATAAGGACAAAGTCAGGAGTTCTAGCTGGTTTTAGCACATCACTACTTCCATGATGGGAAGATTTCTAGATAAAAGTCATCAGCTCTGCCTGTCCATGTTAAGTGCTAAGTTTTTTGAGGTTTATTAAAGGTTCAAGGCACTATGTAAGACTTAAATGTCAGGATTATATGAAAATTTGAAAGGGAATGCATGTGCACATGTTTATGGCCAAGCCCAGAAAGATTTAGAAGAAAGTAGAAGAGAGTATTTATAAGGAACACAATCCACACTTTGGAGTAGGAAAGATGTATATGGAATTCATTCACCTTAAGCTAATTTCAAGGAAGGGTTGGAAGATCTTTCATGGATAGAGTCAAGTAAACACAGTCTTGACAAGAGACTAAGTTACCCTTCCACGTGTCTCTTGGTAAATCAGAGATCTAAAGAACTAAAACTACTGATTAGCTCCAAGGCATGTTAGCCAAGGATTGTCCACTGACTGGTAATCATACTCTATGAAAGAAGTAGGAGCAGTTGTAGTAACATATGTCTGCTTCACTATACGGCCATGGCAACTTGCCAGAGCAAAAGTAAATGACAGGTTCAGAGGCAGAGAGCAGCAACTGAAAGTAAAGTGTTAGTGGATGAGGGCTCAGGCTCTGTAGAATACAGTGGCAGCTGTAAGGGAATTCTGGAAGAAACAATGGGAAATGCACAAATAGATTTAGGAGATTGTACCAAAGTTGACCATAGACTCAAAAAAAAAGAATAATAATTACCAAAGGTAGTGAAAGCAGCATACAACACAGATGTTGGTAAACCTCAATCCCTATTGTCTCCAGATTGTTGAATTGTCTTGAGCAAGTGAAGTTGCATCCCATCTAGATACCTCAACATTTCTATTTGTAACTTTGAGATAATTACTAACTTAAATCACAGTAACTATAAAGAAAGTGAAACCATGTATATAAAATAGTTTTAATGACAAGAAAAAAAACAAACAAAATTACAAAAGGTTCTTTTACCCATAAACTTTGTGACTCCTGATATACAGTAACAGTTTCCCATTCTAATAATCAGACTTAAAAGCCTTCAGAATACAATTGCAAGATCAAAACTAAATAAGTGTGTTCTTCTTGCTTAAATATGCCTTCTAAATACACATTCAGTGTTTCTGAATCCAGTTTTCTTGGGCTTCTATTTTCCTGGGCATCTTAATATACTTTTTTTTTTTTTTTGGTGAGTGAATGCGCCTTTCCTTGTTAAAGGCTAAAGAAATTATGCCTTGTTAGCTGAAACTAACTTATGCATACCTTGCAGAGAGCCCCTGGTGTTTACAAAGAGGACTTATGGTTACCTGACAATTGTCCATTCATGACATATGACACTGCTATTGTCAGCAAAGTATATTTAATTAAGCACATGACACTACTAGGCATAATGCAATGCTTTAAAAAAACAAAAACAAAACAAAACAAACAAACAAACAAAAAATGATTCTCTAGGCACCAGGAACTTCATTCCTTAACTGACTTTTATTATCATCAAGCTATTAAGTCTCACAAAGAAACATTCTGCAGGGTACAAGCTATCAGTCATTTAGGAAATTTAATTTGGCATCTCAGCCATTTATTTACCATTAGCAATATTTCCTACATCCTCTATTAAATGATTCAGCAGTGCTACAATAACCAGTTACAGTCATTAACAAAAATAGGACAGTTGTATTTGTTTGGGGCTGAATTCCGTTTGGGCTGAAAACATAGGAAGTCTCAAATAATGCGCAGCAGCTGAAAATTAGCCTTGCTTGACTTGACTAGGAATTGTAGTAAATATGCACAGTGATTGCATGAGACATCTTTGTATTTGTCCCATTGCCATGCTTGGAAAAGATGAAAGGTTTTAAGAACTTTATTTACATTCTAAGATGAATTTTTTCCCAAACACCCTTGTAAAATAATGTGGTTGGGGCAATAATAAAAGTAATTGATATAAGCAAAATTGTTCCCTAGGTGAAAAGGTGAAAGGAATTGGTTGGAAAAGAAATGATGATGAGATTTCTCCATTGACTTTAGGTAGATGGTGGCTTTCTGAGAAGGATGTTGACAATGATTATGTTTTCCATGTCTCAGAGGGGTGAGAGTGGGGGTCAAACAAGAAAAACAGATCTTCAAAGCAGTTGAAATTTTAGCTGGCAATGAGAATTTCTTGACCATATGAGTAACTAAGGGGGCAGCTAGATGGCATACTAAACCCAAGAATATCTGAGTTCAAATACTGCTTCAGCTATTTAGTTGCGTGAGAATTTGTTATTTAGTCATTTCAGACTAGTCCAACTCTTTGTGACAGGTGTTTTCTTGGCAAAGATCCTATAGTGGTTTGTCAATTCTTTCTCCAGCTCATTTTACAGATGAGGAAATTGAGGCAAACAGGGTTAAATGACTTGCCCAGGGTCACACAGCTAGGAAATATCTGAGGCCAAATTTAACTCAGATCTTCCTGACTCTAGGCCCAGTGCCCTGTGACACCTGGCTGTATAGATTAGCTGTCTGGTGTTAGTCAAGGCAAGTTATTTAATATAGCTCAATCTCAGTTTCCTCATCTTTAAAAAAAAAAAAGGGGGGGTGGGGAGTAATAATGACATCTACCTCCCAGTCTTGTAAGAATTAAATGGGCTAACAGAATCACTTTGAACATTTAAAAAACCTACATAAATACTAGCTGGTATTATTATTATTATTATTATTATTATTATTATTATTATTATTAGGACAGCTAGGTGCCTTAATTGATAGATATAAGGACTGCAGTTGATAGATATAAGGACTTCAAATCTGGTTTAGACACTAAATGTGTAAACCGAGGACCCTCAATTAACTCTGTTTCCCTCACTTTCTCCATATATAAAATGGGGATAATAGCAAAATAAGACAGTAAAGCCAAATAACAAGAAGATTGTGATAACGACTAAATGAGATAACAATTAATAATAAGCACTTAGCATAACACCTGACATAGAATAAGTGCTATATAAATGTTAGTTGCTTATTATTATTATTTTCTTTCCCTGAAGTTCTTTAAGGGCATCATATAACTCTATAGATATTCATATGTCCAGAGACAAGGTATCTTTTAATGACTACATACCAATTCTCTAGTTTTACGAGACTATCACTGGCATTTGAACCACAGAACACAGAACAATAAGCATAGATAGAGTGGTAAAATTACTAATCTTTCTGTGAAGTTTCCAGCTGGTCAGACAGGCTTACTACCTTCTCTGTCTTACTGAGTGTTAATAATCTATCTGCATAAGTACCTGCCATTATCACTTACAATGTTTCCTTTGTGATTCGTTGTATTTAAGCCCCAGTTATGGTCCAGTTGATGAGTGCTCTAGAGTCACCTCCCCAGGTGATGATCAAAATGTCTTGTTTCCTTTCAATGTGTCAGAAGAGCTTTCTTTATACAATTGTCTTTCTGCCTGATTAGCCTTCTGTAAAACCTAGATGATAAAGCTTTAATTTTTTTTGGGGGGGGGAGTATCTTTCATCATGCACATTCCTTTTATAAATGACTACTCCTTTCTACTACTATTGGAAAATATCTCAGGAAAATTCATTATTGTTTTAATAAAGCAATTTAGCTATTGAAAAGCAAAGCAATCTAAGGGTTGTAAAGCTGAAATTTGCATACCTGTGTATGTTCTGATTTAGGCTAGATTTTTTTTTTCTGAATGATAAATTAGAAGGAATTAATTACTTTTTAGATGGGCACACTAAAATGTTTATACTAGTGTCTCAGGGAAAAACTTGTAAATAAAGTAGGACTTTTAAAGAGCTAAAAGAATTCATCTTGAATTTGATTTGAGATGGGCAGTGTTATACGGTGTGTAATAGCTAGATAGAAATAAGCCATGTGGCTTAATAGGAGACATCACTGAGACACAGGTCACAGAAAATGAAGGTGATTTTCTCTTTGCATTTCTCCTTATCAGGCCCAGTTTAATAATCAGGTTTCACTTTTGTTTAAGGTGGAGGTATTTTTCTTTGCCAGAAATCAATGGACTATAAAGAAACAATGTAACCAAATAAATCTGTATAGTGACACTTAGACATAACTACCAAGCATTCAATATGCCGACCCTAGTTGACTTCTTTCTTTCAAAATAATAAATCCTTCCCTTTGCTCATTTGCTAAAATGTGGGCTCATTTATCAAGACTAGAGACATGCTTATACAAACAGCTTAAGAATCAGACTCATAAATGTTTCTTGTTTTGCATCTGATTTAACTAGGGTGAAAATCTCTACTATACTTTACAATACATGCAGAGTTAAGACCTGCCAAGAACTGAAATTTCTTCCTTCTAAATATGATTTTCCTTTGGAGAGAAGTTAAATTTTAACAGTCTATAAATGACATAACCAAGAAAGAAGTTTTTGTAGCAAAATATGACAGTGATGAAACCAAAATTAATTCTTTTGACTTTCTATGATGACCATAAAAAACCTTTATTGAGTTTGTGATATTGCAAGGTATTGTGACAATTAAAGTTGAGTCATGTTTCCTGCCATCTAGGAACTGATGAATAACAAGGGACGCTGTTAATTCAAACAAATACACAGAGAGAAATTAACCAAATAACCAAATAAACCAAAACAAAACCCTGAAGAGCTACATTAAGCTGCCCCCTTAGTTACTCATATGGTCAAGAAATTCTCATTGCCAGCTAAAATTTCAACTGCTTTGAAGATCTGTTTTTCTTGTTTGACCCCCACTCTCACCCCTCTGAGACATGAAGTAGCTACATTAAGTGGAATAATTGGATTGCTTGTAAGCAAAGAGAGAAGAATGAAAATGCACTAATAGCAATTGCTTATTTAGGAAGAGTAACTTGCTACCTTTTTTCTAGTTAGGGAGGAAAGATTTCATTGGGACTTTAAGTACTTCCAATAATAGATTTTCAATTCTTATCAATAGTTTTTTTTTCCTTTCATTTCATTTTTATCAAGAGAAATTAAAATGTTGGAGTAGTTTGCCAAAGATTGCTGTTCAGTCCCGTCCAACCCTTCTTGACCACATTTGGGGTCTTCTTGGCAATCATACTGGACTGGTTTGCTATGACCTTTTTCTGCTCATTTTACAAATGAGGAACTGAAGCAAATAGGGTTAAGTCACTTGCCCAGAGCGCACATTAAGTAAGTTTCTGAGACAGGATTTGAATAGGATGAGTCTTGCTGAATCCAAGACTAGTATCATAACTACTGCAACACCAAGTTGCCCTCTGCTAAAGATTAACTTCTACTTAATAGTATGCCATAGTTTAAAATTTTTTAACATTGCTTTGTAAACCAAGAAGATTTATGAATAGAATTTTTAGATTTATACAACTTATTCACACACTATAACTAAAGTACATACTTCAACTAATATCAACTCTTATTGGACAGGATTATCATTAACTAGAGTGATGTCTACTAATGTTCAGTGTTAGGAAAGAAACAAGCAGAGGAATAAGCAATGGTTTGTGCTAAATTAGCATTATAAAATTAGTAATTCTTAGTATTTCAAGTGTGTAGTTGACACCTCTTAGACTTAGTTAATAAAGAAAACATTTATTTGTTCTTTAGTAGACTTAACATAAAGCGTGTCTCTCTGGGTGATAATATAATTGGAGTTTAGCCAAAGTCTTAAATTAATTGTAGAATCCTTTGAAAAAAAACTAAAAGAGTATGTCATTTAATAACTGTCTTCTACATCCATGATATACAGTGGATATCTAAAAGTACTAGTTATAGTCATAATGCCATCTTCTGGCTGCCTGAAGCATCAGCTTTCTCCTCTTCCTCCTCCTCCTTACCTAGAACTTAGATCATTGTCCCTGGGCTTTAAGAGATGATATTCCCACTTAACTTGGCATCTAGATAATGTACCCCTACTATATGCTAGTATCAAATATCAGGCCCTGCATGCCTCTTTCCCTCCCCTTTGATTTTGGGCCCTTATTGGTGAATTTTCAACTTATTGATGGACTGATCTCATATCCAACATACTACCTTCCAACCATCTTAGTGCCATGCATAATACTGCATATACCACCTCCTTTCCTAGCCCTTAACATTCTGTCTTTTTTGTTTGTATCTGTACTCTCATCATTTAGCATATAATATTTTAGACACGTACTAATTCATAGAAACATCCTTTCAAACTTCAGAAAATAAAAAGGACAAAATGTTTCAATATTCTCCAAATCATATATTCATTACTTGATCTTTTTTAGATTTTTATAACTTGTATATAGAACTCAAGGGCAGATAGGTGAGACAATGGAAAAGGTGCTTGGTCTAAATTCAAGAAAACTCATCTTCCTGAATTCAAATCCTGCTCCAGACACTTACTGCCTATATGATACTGGGCAAGTTACTTAACCCTGCTTCCTGCTTGCATCAGTTTCTTCATCTGTAAAATTAACTGGAGAATTAATTAGCAAACTACTCCAGTATCTTTGCCAAGAAAACCCCAAATGGGAGTTATGAAGTTAGCCACAAGTGAAAAACAACAAAAACAATAGTAATGATTAATAATTTAAGGAAAATATTTTGAGTTCCTTTTAACAATTTGTTAGAATGAGGTAATGCATACAGTGCTCCTGCACATGCAAACTCATCTCCCCCACACACACACCCTTATGACCTTATATTGGAAACAACTATTTCAGCTTGTGATATTTAGCATCAATGAAATTTTTTGTAACAGGAAAAAGGTGTCCAGGCTACATCATTACAGATATATTATTGTTAGATGTATAACCTAATGGATTAGTCATGAAGACTTAGATTTGATGAGTTTAAGAAGGCCTGGGCCTTAATTCTGCTTCTAAAACATTCTAGTGGCATGAACTTACTGTGCCTGTTTTCTTATCTGTGAAATGGGGATAATAATGACTCTAATAACTACCTTAGAGTTGTAATATTCAAATTATATATATATATATATACATATATATACATTGTTTTTGCAACTTTTAGATACCATGATAAAGTCAGCTTTTGTTATTATTAACATAATTATAATTTTGCTTAAAAAAAGAAATAACATGCATAACAGAGAGAATGACAGCCTTGTAATCAGATAGGCCAATGTTCAAGTTTAGCCCCTGACATATACTAGATGTGGGCAAATCACTTAACCTCTTGCTGTCCTTCTGAGACTTTTAGTTACAGATAAGTTGCCTACTTGTATCAGTGGAAGACATTTTTCACCACACCATACCAGTAGTTCGCTCTACTGTTTGAATGCCATCTCTAGTATTTATCATGGACAAGTCATCTGAACTACATAGGTTTCAAATTTCTTATCCATAAAAATGAGACAGTTGGACTAGAAAGTATTTAAAGTCCTTTTTAGCCTATGATCCTATGACCTGTGATCTTATGATGAAATTTTAAGTCTAGACCACCGCATACAAACACATACACATGTACATATACATATACACAAACACATACATGTACACATACATGTATTATTAATATATGATCGCATCTAATGCTGTTTGCCAATAAGACAATGCCTTTATACTGTGAAAATGCTTATAGCCATTTCTTTAACAAATTTAAATGGCTTTCTGATCAGAGAAAATAAAGAAATCATTGTCTGCTATGACACAAACCCTATAGACTATTGCAACAAAGAAGTATATGGACAGGACCTGTTATTTTATTGATACTAGGAATACCCAATGTGGAAATTCCCCTTCCTGATGCAGGTTTGTGTCTTCTCTACAACTTATAATTGGAGGGAGTTATCTAGGGTCCAGCATCTTAAATTGTGGTTTGTTGATCCCATAGGGATCTCATACCTGAATGTGGGGGTTGTGAAATTATTGTTATTAGTAAATGCTTGATTTATATACCTATTTTATATACATATATGCCCAGGGTCACATAAAAATTTCTCTGGCCAAAAGGGGAAAACATTTAAAAGCCTTCAACCAGAGGACTAATGGATTAATTATGAATTATGAACCAAAAAGAGACTTGGAGAGACCATCACTGCCTCTGCCTCTAAGAACATACCTAATACACAATGCAACAAAAAGGCATCTACACCAGAAAGATAGTTCCTTATCTTTGGAAACCATAGCAATACCCCTAAGCAGTCATTTATTTCCTCTATTTCTCCAAATCCCACGAAAGAAAATGAGGAAGAAAATATGTAAATGATTACTAAGCAGTAGATAATTATTCCCAAATCAATAACTGGACAGCTGGGTTACTCTGTGTCAAAATCCACGCAATTCAATGACATCTCCCCAAAGGACTATTCTTTGTTCTTATGGAGAATTTTTCTTTTACTTTTTGCATTTTGATTGATTAATGCACAATGCACCTTGGCATATTTTTCATTTGTAATGCAAAATGCAAGTAACATACAGGAAGACACACTTGAATTCCCCTACCATTTCTTATTTTAATTTTCTTTTAATCTTTCAGAAACATGGGCAGAATTTTTTTCAGAAGTTTTTGTATTTTAAATTTTAAAAGGATCTTTGCTTCATCTCTGTAAATAGTACAATCTATAAAGATACTTAATTTAATAAACTCATTTAACAATTTCTAGGTGTTTTCTAATCTTTTCAATGGTGATATCAAAACCTAACTGGATATATCAATGATAACCATTCCTGGTTATATATACATTTAGTTCTAAAAGAATAGTTACATTTGTTACATATGCATTCATGCATATATTCTCTAGTGAGATACCATGCAGTAACAACTCCCAGAAGGTTTGAACATCATAGTTGATTTCATTATATAACAAAATACTGTCACAAGCTCACTTCTTTCACTCTGCCCTACAGGGTTCACCTCAACTTTTATTAGTCTACTGGGTGAATTCTAACATCTTTTTATATTCAAGTTTCCCCATTTGTCTTCCTCCTAAATCATTGCTCACAATCCCCATCTCTTCATCTCACAGTGCTTATAACCACATTTAGAGTGACAGAATACAGAAGGGCCCCTCTGGGAACTCTACAACATTGACAAGTATCTGTTTAACTCATATACAACAATAACAAGACTGGTCAAAAGATTCAATAAGGCAACTTTGAATATCATTCTCCCACCACTATTTGGCTTCTTTTACTAGACCACTCCAAAAAATCACTTATTATTCCTCAATTTCTAGTTCTCGGGTAGTATAATAGGAAGACCATGAATCCTGAAAAAAAAAAAAAAGACTTAAGCTTACATTCTAGCTGTGTCACAAATTAGCCATATGATCTTAGGTATAGTATCTTAACTATAACAATAAAATACATTACCTTAGATAAATCATTTGTGCTTACTGAGTTTTAGTTTCCTCATCTGTACAGTGGATAGTAATAATACTATACTAGGTTCTGCATAGATCAGATGAGATTATAAGTATAAAGTACTATGTAAATATCAGATAAACTCTCCCCAAGCATCAAGTTCTGTGCTCTCTCCATTAATAATCCTTTTTTTAATGTTGGAAATTTTAAAGTGTAAATGCTCAGAATTGTAAAACCCAGAGTTCCTAAATATGTTTACTGTGTAAAAGCAAATATTATGGAATATTATTGCTCTGTAATAAACGACCAGCAGGACGATTTCAGAGAGGCCTGGAGGGACTTGCATGAACTGATGCTGAGTGAAACGAGCAGAACCAGGAGATCATCATACACAGCAACAACAGCATTACATGATGATCAATTCTGATGGACATGGCTCTCTGCAACAAAGAATTGTCTCAAACCAGTTCCAAATGTTCACTGAAGAAAACCATATACACCCAGAGAGAGGGAAATGAAATATGGACCACAACGTAACATTTTCATGATCTCTATTGACATTTGCTTGCATTGTGTTGCCTTTCTCTGATTCTTTTTTTTTTGTCTTGTAGATAGGATTTTTCTTGCATAACTTCTCAAGCATTTCAACATTATTAACATGTAGTGGACTTCCTGCCATCTAGGGGAGGGGAGGGAACTGGGGGTAAAATTTGTAATGGAAAGCTTTGTAAAGATCATTGTTGGGGAACTACCCATACATATGTTATACAAATAAAAAGATTTAATAAAAAAAATTAAAAAAAAAAACTATCAACACATACAGAAATATCTTCTCTTCTCCATTTTTCATGATCTTCAATAACTTGTTATAGCCTATTTTTTTCTGATATTCCCTGATAATTCAATTAGAAATTATGAAAGAATTATTTAACTATGGTTATTTAGAAACTTTCATAATTGCATTATTGGATTTGATTTCTAATTTAAAAAATAGAAAGATAATAAACAAGAATGACAAAATGTCATGGAGCACTTTGTAGGTGAAAGGAAAGTCATTGGGAAAGTAAATAGTGATAAGGAATTATTTAAATGGAGGCAGCTAAGTGGTCCAGTGAGTAGAGCATTGGCCCTGAAGTCAGAAAGAGCTGAGTTCAAAATCCACCTCAGACCCTTACTAGTTTCATGGTCTTGCTTAAAACACTTGCTCTGTTTGACTCAAGATACCTACTGTTACCAAATGTAAAATGGATACCATTTTTCTCAAAGTCCATGGTTTTCCTATTATATTACAAGAGAACTAGTAATTGAAGAATAACAAGT
The DNA here is from genome assembly GCA_023553655.1 of Myrmecobius fasciatus. NCBI lineage: Eukaryota > Metazoa > Chordata > Mammalia > Dasyuromorphia > Myrmecobiidae > Myrmecobius > Myrmecobius fasciatus. The sequence continues at coordinate 67,454 of JAJPUD010002515.1, forward strand.
CATTTTCTGGAGTGGTCTAGAAAAAGAATTCAAATAGAGGTGGGTGAATAGTGTTCAAGTTTACCAACTATAAAATGTGTACCTGGAGAAGGAAATGACAAACCAATCCTGTATCTTTGCCATGAAAACCACATTAAAATAGGGTCATAAAGAATCAGACACAATTTAAATGATATAACAATAAAAATAATATTTATATAGTATTTCAAATGTACAAAGAACTTTACAAAGTAAACTTATGTTACTTCATTTGGCCTTCACAATAACCCTGAAAGGTAGATGCTATTTTATGTCCATTTTATGGGTGAGGAAACTGAACCTGAGAGAAGCTATTCACATAGCTAGGAAATATCTGAGGTAGGATTTGAACTCCAATATTCTTGATTTCAAGCTCAACATTTGCAGTTCTTGTTCAGTGGTTTTTAAGTTATGTAAAATTCTTCATGAACCCACCTGGGATTTTCTTAACAAAGAAGTGGTTTGCCATTTCCTTCTCTAGCTCATTTTACAGATGAGGAAACTGAGGCAAACAGGGTTAAGTGACTTGGCCAGGGCCACACAGCTAGGAAATATCAGATGCTACCCAAGCCTAGAATACTATTCCTACTAGCCATACTATCCTTAAAAATCAGAAATCATGCATATTTACATGCTGACTTTTCCATATGTACAAGTTACTTAAATTGAAGCTGAAAAGTTAAATATTTTCATAATATCTCTGCCTAGCTACTTCTTCATTCCTCAGTTTTACTATAATAGGAAAAAAGGGCTTATTCATTAAAATGTCCTCTCATCCACTGTGATCTATTCCTTCCCAACATCTCAGCAATCATCCAAATCATCTTTTACTCCTCCCTCTGCTATATAAATTATTCCTCAACTATCTTTAAATTATGTCATTTTGATAGAAACTTGATCAGGTAGCTTTCCCTGAAGTTTGGTCCTGAAAGAAAGCATTTTCCATTTGGCTTTTATGATCCAAAGTTAGCTTCCCTGAGTACCCAAATATGCACAATCAAACATGATTAGAGTAATCAAGCTTCCTGAAAAAGGAAGGGGTTTCTGGCATTTGAGTTCCTGGCTGAAGAAAGTATATACAGAAAACAGAATACAGTTCCATGGCTAATCAATCAAGTAATCAAGCAACTGGAATTTATTTAGCACCCACTATATGTTAAGTGAGCATCTAGGTGGTGCAGTAAAGAGAGAAATGGTCTTGGAATCATAAAAGTTCATCTTCATGAGTTCAAATCCAGACTCAAATGTTTACTAATTGTGACCCTAGACAAGTTATATAACATGTTTGCCTCAGTTCTTCATCTGTAAAAAATGAACTGGAAAAGAAAATGGTAAAGCACTTCAGAATCTTTATCAAGAAAACCTCAAATGAGATAATCAAGAGTCAGAGACAATTGTAAAAAAACCCAAAAATTGTATTAGGCACAGATCTTTATGGCAGTGAGGGGGTAAAGTAGATTGAATACTAGGCTTCGGGTCAAAAAAACTCAAATCTAGCCTCAACTATTTAGCATCTATGTGACACTGGCCAAGTCACTGCCTCAATTTCCTCAATTATACCAGCATCTTTCCTGAAGGGTTGTTTTAAAGACCAAATGAGATCATATTTATGAAAATATGCTTAGCACAGTACCTGCCACATAGTAAGTCCTACTTCAAAGTTAGCTATCATTTTTATTACCCATGCTGAATTCATAACATAGCTACACAGATAACAAATAACATGAAACTTAGAGTATTTGATGAAAAAGCCTAGAATTAACATCCAAAATAAAAATGGATGAAGATGCTCTTTAAGAATAAGTAGCAGCAAACCAGTCCCAGTTGTTCACTGAAGAAAACCATATACACCCAGAGAGAGGGAAATGAAATATGGACTACAACATAACATTTTCATGATCTCTACTGACATTTGTTTGCATTGTGTTGCCTTTCTCTGATTCTTTTTTTTTTCTTGTAGATAGGATTTTTCTTGCATAACTTCTCAAGCATTTCAACATTATTAGCATGTAGTGGACTTCCTGCCATCTAGGGGAGGGGAGGGGACTGGGGGTAAAATTTGTAATGGAAAGCTTTGTAAAGATCAATGTTGGGGAACTACCCATACATATGTTATACAAATAAAAAGCTTTAACAAAAAAAAAAAAAAGAAAAAAAAAAAAAAGAATAAGTAGCAGTAAAAAAAAAAAGAATAAGTAGCAGTGCAAGGAAGCAAAACTCTATGAAGGTTCTTATGATATTAAACAAGCTTAAAATATATAGAGATATTAATTATGCATATAGATGATACCTGCTTTTATTCAAAACCCCATTGAGGCTCACTTGATCCTTGGGAAGTGGACTTATTGTGCTACATCTTTATTTGACATAGTAGGAAGATGAAAAGATGGCAGAAAATGAATATGACCAAGAAAAAAATAACAGCATCTATAACATTTAACTATACTTACATATAATTAGAATAGTAATAGTGGCATTTACATAGTGCTTTAAGATTTTTAAAATTTTTTCTAGCTTTGCATATGTTATTTCAATTGATACATATATCCATCCAATGTACAAAAATTGGTAAATATTTTTCCTCAATAAATTTCTTTTTAAAAATCCATGGATAATATTCAATATTTTTGGTTTCATTAGGAAAATAGTACAGCATCATGGAAAGAGAGGAAGAGTCAGGGCGATCTGTTTTTTTTTTTATATATAGTAAAACCAATAGACTGCTTAAATACTCCTTAGTGTTCACATGAAGGCAAGAAAAAGAAAGGAACGCACACTGGCTGTGATCCCATGGTAGATTTAAGGGAGAACATGGAGAAGAGCATCACAGAACATACAAGCATGAGCGGCTTGCAGTTTCCATCACTGGAGAAAATATCTCCATCAATGAAACTAAGATCCCTCCAAGGATCCTAATATGAAAGGGCTTTTTGGTTCTTAGCTTTGCCCTCAAAAATTTCAAATATAAGTTGTTCTGAGACTGATTAGGAAAGTAGGAGTCATGGGAATTCTGTGGCTGAGTGTGTGAGATTCAAAGATACCTTGACTTGAACTAGAAACAATGGTACTGAAGCACATTAACCAGCCATATGTTCCTACCCTGATTTATCTTCCTCATCAATCAGATAACCTTTATTTAATGTCTCAGGGCAGTATTCTGCTGGCACTTGCTGTGGACTGCTCTCCTCTGAATTTATTAGCCAGAGATGTAATCTAATCAGTGATTTCAATTTACCACCAGCAAATCACATTTGCTGCCATGATTCCTAATAATATTGGTTTTTTAAAGATGCACTCCTTCAGTATTCCTCAGTTTAAAATAGTCCTTCAGTTGAGCCAACCAAGGGTCTAAAACTATGGTCTACACATACAAGTATGGGCTACTGCCTGTGAAAATCAATTCCTATTAGTTTTAGAGCTCATCATGTAAACAAGGATAATCATACCAGAGTTCCTTAGCTAGATGTTAAATCTATTTCTATTCTCCTAAAGTAAAACATTAAAGGTGATATGTCACTGAAATGCAAGACCACCCTGTAATCTTCAATCACAGAGCACATAGTTATGTACCTTATAAGAACACCGAGCCAGTGTGACATGTGCTTATTGAACATAAAGATCTGTCTTAGACATTAATTGGCTATGTGGCTTAACCTGATCATCACTTAACTTCTCTGTGTCTCCATTTCCTCAGTAATAAAAGTGATGGTCTCTAAAGTCCTTTCAAGTTGCAAATCTACAACATAATCCTATAATTAAAAAAAGTCCAAAAATATTTTAAGAGAAATTTTAAAAGAAAATTATTACCTAGTAGCAACTGATATAACTCACTATATCAGGGAGTACTGGACTGAGAATTTTCTCTTTCTAGAAAGCATCTTATTCTCCACTTATCAATAATCAAGGTAGTCAATATGCTTAATTAATAAAGAAGGTACTGTAGTTGACATAGTATGTGGTGAAGCCTTTACCTGGCCTCTGTATTTTTACTTATACTAAATACAGACCCAGATCTATTATCCCATTTCTGATGACTGCTATCTATGTGACTTCAGAAGAGTCAATTAGATGGTAGAGTGGATGGAGAACCTGAGTTCAAATTCAACTTCAGATACTTACTAGTTTTGTGACCCTGAGAAAGTCACTTAATCCTGATTGCTTCAAAAAAATAGTCACAACTTCCCAGGTCTTCAGCTTCCTTATATGTGAAATGATAGCATTAAACTAGACCCCTGAGCTCCCTTCCTGTTCAAGAGCTATTCATATTTATAATCCTATGACCTCTTCCTTTAGTGACTATAAATCTCTTACTAAATATTTTTGATTATATAACCTTTTGTGTCCTTATATAACTGTTTCATATGAATGAGACCTATTTTCTCCACAATATTTTAAGTTCTTCAAGATGAGTACAACTTATTTTACTATCTCCATCATAATATATATTCTCTCCTCTCTCTCTGCCTCTCCATCTCTCTCTCACATATGTATCTATGTGCATGTTCATAATACATAAATGTTTAGCAAATAAACAATCTATGAAAATAAAATATCACACAGAATTGGATTTTTTAAAACCAGATTGTTTATTTCTTTCAAGTACTGATCAATGTTTTGCCTTTCAGAGATATAAAAGGACACATGATCTGCAGTTTCTAAGTATTAGAAAATTATCCAGGACACTAAGAGATTAAGTGCCTTTCCTAGGTTACACACCAATATGTGCCTTAGGCTGGACTTGGAGTCAGGTTTTCCTTACTCTGAGGCCAATACTTGAACTATTATAATAAGGTTGCTTATATGATTGGGCATGGCCTATGTATGACCACTTTCAATAAAAATTGAAGTGATTATCCAGTAAAGTTGGATTTGAGGCTACTATTCCCAGTAGCAATAATGTGATAGTCTACTGATGAATCAGCCTCATGCATTAAAAATCTCCAAGTTAGATTTTTTTTTCTGCATGGTAACAAGATTCCAAAGCAGCAGGATTTTGGATTGACATAGAAAGGACTGGTTATTTCCAATAATCAGGTGTTGAATGTCAACAGCAATAATGCCTTTATAATTTTTTTTTAATTGAACATCAAGTATTCATCCCAGATATCATTTGGAACATGCACAAATGCTAAGTTTAAGTTAGCTTACCAATGACATCAAATAATAGCCCTCTATAATATGCAAGTTACACAAACAATATTCTGGAATATTTTAAACATTTTTGATACCACCCTAGGGTAACAATTTTTATTTATTTTTTTATTTTAGAGTCTATGTGTGCATTCATTTTTTAAAAATATATTTCCATATGAGCCAAGTTGGGGAAGAAAAAACAGAACAAAAAGAAAAAAAAAACACACGAAGGGGGGGAGGTGAAAACAGCATGTTTTGATCCACATTCAGTTTTCATAGTTCTCTCTCTAGATGCAGATGGCATTTTCCATCCAAAGTTTATTAAAATTGTCTTGGATCACTGAACTGCTGAGAAGAACTCAGTCTATCATAGTTGATCATCATACAATCTTGTTGCGGTGCACATTGTTTTCCTAGTTTTGTTTACTTCATTCAACATCAATCCATGTAAGTCTTTCTGGGTGTTTCTGAAATCAGCCTGCTCATCATTTCTTATAGAACAATAATATTTCATTACATTCATATACGATAATGTATTCATCCATTCCCCAACTAATAGGCATTCATTTAATTTTAATTCCTTCCACATACCAAGATAAGATCTAAATGGATTCATGATTTAGATATAAAGAGTGATATAAGCAAATTAGAGGAACATAGGATAGTTTACCTCTCAGACCTGTGGAGATGGAATAAATTTATGTCCAAAGAAGATCTGGAACTCCTAATTGAACACCAGATAGATAATTTTGACTATATTAAGTTGAAAAGGTTTTGTACGAACAAAACTAATGCAGACAAGATTAGGAGGGAAGCAATAAATTGGGAAATCATCTTTACATTTAAGGGTTCTGATAAAGGCCTCATTTCTAAAATATATACAGAATTGTCTCATATTTATAAGAATTCAAGCCATTCTCCAATCGATAAATGGTCAGAGGATATGAACAGACAATTTTCAGATGATAAAATTAAAACTATTTCTAGTCAAATAAAAGGTGCTCCAAATCACTATTGATCAGAGAAATGCAGATTAAGACAACTCTGAGGTACCACTACACACCAGTCAAATTGGCTAAAATGACAGGAAAAGATAATGACGAATGTTGGAGGGGATGTGGGAAAACTGGGACACTGATACATTGTTGGTTGGAACTGTTAATGGATCCAACCATTCTGGAGAGTAATTTGGAACTATGCTCAAAAAGTTACCAAACTGTGCATACCCTTTGACCCAGCAGTGTTTCTATTAGGCTTATATCCCAAAGAGATCTTAAAGGAAAGAAAGGGACCCACCTGTGCAAGAATGTTTGTGGCAGCCCTTTTTGTAGTGGCTAGAAACTGGAAACTGAATGGATGCCCATCAATTGGAGAGTGGCTGAATAAATTATGGTATATCAATGTTATGGAATATTATTGTTCTGTAAGAAACGACAGTGGGACAATTTCAGAGAGGCCTGAAGAGACTTGCATGAACTGATGCTGAGTGAAATGAACAGAACCAGGAGATCATTATACACGACAACAACAATATTACATGATGATCAATTCTGATGGACATGGCTCTCTTCAACAATGAAATGTTTCAAACCAGTTCCAATTGTTAAGTGAAGAAAGCCATATACACCCAGAGAGAGGGATATGAGATATGGACTACAACATATCATTTTCATGCTTTATATCGATGATTGCTTGCATTGGGTTTCCTTTTTCAGATTTTTTTGTTCATGTAGATATGATTGTTCTTGCACAGCAAGATAAGTATGGAAACATGTATACATATATTCGACTTGTCAAATATTTTAATACAGTTAACATGTAGTGGACTTCCTGCCTTGTAGGGGAAGGGAGGGGAATAGGGGGAAAATTTGTAATGGAAAGCTTTGTAAGGGTCAGTATTGAAGAACTACCCATACATGTTTTGCAAATTAAAAGCTTTAACTAAAAAATAAGTAAATAAATAATTTCAATTCCTTGCCACTACAAAAAGAGCCGCTATAAACATTTTTGCACATGTGGATCCTTTTTTTGTGATCTCTTTGGGATACAGGTACAGTAGTGATACTGCTGGATCAAAGGGTATGCACAGTTTTATAGCCCTTTTGGAGTAGGATAACAATTTCTTGATATCACATATCCTTTTTGCTTTCATATCATTTTTTTAATATGTGTTCCAGATTCATGTGGACTCCTCCCCTCATGAGAAAAAAAAAATGTTTCACAACCAAACATTGAATGCTTAAAGATCAGGACTATTAATTAAATGAATTAATCTACAGTAAAAACTATTTGCATATATAACATCAGAGTTCTTTTCACCCCCAGATGTTTAGTTAACTGGTTATATGATTGTAATTATGTCTCCCCCCCAAAAAAAAAGTATTTTACTGAATATAAAATGGAATTCCGGAGTTCTCAAAAGGAACATTCTGCCAAGTTTTCCTGGAGCTGCTGATTAAGTGGCCAGGGCCAGAATAGATCTCTAATTAAGCCAGTACTAAGCTCAGTCTTAGAATGGTCATCTTGGTCATAAGGAAGGGAAATTGTAAGGGATCTTAGCAATTTTCTAGTACTATTACTTTATTTTAGGTAGTACAGTACTCAAATTATGACTTGCATATCACCATAGAAGTGGCCCTATAAAATGGGTCAATAATAGCAGCTGCTCCACAGGACTATTGTGAGGATGAAATGAGAATACACATTTAAAGAATTGTATAAGTATTATTTTATAGACATGAAAAATGAGGGCCAGAGAATCAAAATAATCTTTTCAAGGTCATAGAGTAAATTAGTAGTAGAAGTGTGGTGAAAACTCTAGTCTTTTGTCCAGAACAAAGCAACAGGGCTACCTAATACAGTTTTCTTAATAGATACTGAATGCTGAACTACAAAGAAGATGTGGCCATGTAGGGTGATTTAAAGGACACTGAAAACTCTTTTGTCCAAAGAACATCTTTTCCTTTACTATTATTATGAAACAGTAATTACAATTCCCCCATTTTCTACTTCAGTGGGTTCAAGGGAATTGTTAAAATGTAAATATTATCTAGGAGTGATCATATATGGTAAATTGGGTGTCAATCTGGGAAAGATTTGGACCAGGATTCAGCAAAGTTGAGTTTTACTCCTGGCTTTGACACTTGATAGCTGTGTGACACTGGATGGTCAATTCACTTAGCACGTCAGAACTTCAGCAAACTATCTAAGAGCCATGATGGTAAAGTTAAATAGGGACTAAGTTTAGAACCAGGAGGACTTGGGATCAAATTTATATTCTACTGCTAATTAACTATATAATTTTAGGCAACCTATGTCTTTACCCTGAGTCTCTTTCCTCATTTGTAAAATGAGGACATTAAATTAGATGACCTTAATTTTTTTTTTATATTCAATTGATGGATTTATGAAGGGAGGCAGTGAGAGAGAGCTACTCACAAAGCCAAAAAAAATCTGGGCTCAAGAGTTGCCACTGACATATTGACTGTGTGATGCCAGACAAATAATCTAATCTTTCAAGGCTCTAGAGAGCTTTTTGAGACCACAAATTGCAGAGATGGGGCTCACTCTAGATTTTCTAAATCAATGATATCAGCAATCCCGTCCACAGTGATCTCATAGGGTTGCTGGAGAGACACATTCTGGTGACTTCTCTATTCAGTTACATAGAGTATTTCCTGGATTGAAAGCTAAAGAATCTGCCTTGAAAATCTGTGTCACTTAAACATCTAGTTTCCTCCTCAGTAAAATGAAAAACTTGAATAACTGTACAGGTATCCTTTCCACATCATAACTTTCCCCATCATGGTTTAAATGTATTGTGAGTCAACCTAAGAAATTAAATAGGAATTTTAGGGGAGCTTTGTGGAAGCGGTAGATGACATGAGAAGCCTAGTTGACAACACAGAAAAAGTTTAGAAACAGAAACGAAGAAAATATATGTATAGTATTGTGTGATATCAATATATTTTATCTCTCAATACCATAATAATTCAGACTTCTTTGATAAGAGGAGAGGGCCAAAATTTTTTATATGCATTTTCCAGATTGTGGAGTGCAGTGACTCCTAACTCCAGTGATATGGGATGGACAACTGTAGTTGATTTCTTAAGTTACTTCCCATTTAAAATGCATGATCCTTTGAAGGGATTAAAAGAGCCAGGACTGATTCAGAGCATAAGGATTTTCCCAGAAGATTAGGTTCAAAGGAGAGACCAAAGTAGGAGACCCTTGGGGAGTATGATGGCAGTTAAATTGTCCTGCACTGCATTTCAATTGGAATTGGGAAGATATGAGCTCAAATTTGGCCTAACTAGCTTACTAGCTACATTTAGTAGCTGTATGACGCTGGCAAGTCACTTAACATGTTTGCCTCATTTGTCTCAACTGTAACATGGGGACAAAACCGGCACTAATCTCTTAAAGCTGTTGCAAGAATAAAAGGAGGTATTTGTAAAATGTTTAGCATAGAGCTTGGCATATAGTAGGCACTATATAAATGTTTACCTTCCCTTTTGTTCTCACCTCTTAAAGGTATTACTAGGACATAAAAAGTACATAAAGCCCCTAAAGATAAACTGCAGCTCCTTCCCAATCTTGCCTACAGCTAGCTCTGACAATCAATTCATCATTCTTCAAAACCTCAAAAAGTCAAAAATATTTGTGGTTGTTTGGGATCCTTCGTTGAAACATTCAAAGGAACAACTGTATCTTTTATTCATTATGCTTTTTCAAATTCTGCAATATATCTAAGTATATTTGCTACCCAAACTGAACTAGTATCTTCCTAATCTGGAGGAAAATTTGTGGCTGAGCTTTCCTTTAGTGAAAAGTTACCTTTCATTTAAGACTGGCATGTAATATTGTGTAATTCATAGATGTAAAATATCCTTGTCTATAGGCAGCCCAGGGCTGACAACACTACCAATTAAACCCAATTAAAATATAATTGAGAACCAGTTAGCAAAAATAAATTTTAAAATAAAATAGCTAACAAAATGAATGCAATAAGATATAATACTAATATGGACTGCAGGAATCTTAAAGTATAGTTCTATGGAACCTATTTCTATCTCAATTTAACAAGACTGGTGTAGCAATGAAATTGCTGAACCTAAAATCAAGAAGGCATGAATTCAAATCCAACTTAATAGTCGGCTGATTATGGCCAGATCACTTAACTCCCTTGCTTTCAGTTCTTCTATAAAATGAAAGAGTTGGAATTAGATAGACTCTAAGATCCTTTTCCAGCTCTAAATCTTTAATCCTATTTTGATATTCTCACATGTCTGGAGACCAAGATCATAGATTGAAAAAAAAGATGAAATTGAGAAATGAAAGATCCTTTTTTCCTTCATATATACAGCTAGGTTGCTTGCGATGCAAAAGAAGGAATTTAACTTCTAACATAGTTGGAATTTTTCTCAGGAATATGAAATGCAAGGGGGAAGAAAATAATCACTATATTTTTCATTCTCATTGGTTTGCTTTTTAAATGGCTATGTGGAGCCCTATACTCTTGGCATCATTTAGAACCCACGCCTAAATAGTATTCTCTTTTGATCAAGAGGCCAAAAGCTGCTGTGTCATTCTAATCACTCAAAACAAGGGAATGCCTAACTCACGATTTTTTGGTTCCAGGATAATGAAGTTCCTTTGATTTTTGTAGATTTTCATGGTAAAAAGCCACAGAAACAAAGAGTAGACCACTTTAATAAAAGAATTGGCCCCCAAGGGGAAATCCATCATTTATAACATTGCACTGGCTTTCTGGGTTTGGTAAAGTTTTCGTTTGCAGCCTGGGAAAGGGAAATGCAACACTTTCATTAAACCAATATATGAAATATTTGTTATGTTCTTTATTGTTAAAACTAAGTACAAGAATGGTAACAAGAAATGCCCACAATGGAAAACAAATTTACTTCATTTTTTTAACATTTTGGTATAAATTTATGAGTGAAGTATACATACAGTAAACTAAAATTTTTATTTTTCAGATATATGATTTTTTACCACAAATATATGACTTTTTCCATTTTGATTTTGGGATTTCTATTCATAAGTCTTGGTATGGTCACTTTCCCATAATCTTCCAAATCAACAAATAATTTGTAATCCAGCACATGATATAAAGTTTAAAATGTCACAGGAAACAGTAAGAAAGGAAAATTATCTTGGTTTCACACTATCTTACCACCATGTCACATTTTAGATGATTCACTTCATGTTTACTAAATTTCATATTTGCTCAGAATGTCAATCTTCCCATGCCCAAATCTACCTATTCAAATATACAGCCCCATAGTTGTTTGATAAATTACTTTTTAATATGTTGTTATGTACTGATATGCATATATGCTGTTCCAAACCATCCCCATACAATGTAAGCTTTTTGAGGACAGTAACTGTTTAATGTTTAGCACAGTGTTTTTAATATTAGGTGCTTAATCAATGTTTATTGAATTCCTTTTTTTAATGTCTATAGAATGTGTGGATTGAAGATAGCTCTTGTACCACTAGTGTCATAAAAATAATGTCTATCCTTTAAAAATCCACTTATTTCCTTGTTATGGTGTTAAGATGTGAGAGAATCTAGAAGTGGACAGTTGTCAAATAATAAATATATTGTGTTTTTTCCCCTGGACTATATTTTTGTTTTCAATTCTGTTACAAGGAAAGGCTTGCTGGGTAAGGGGAGAGGGGAATAGAAAGAGACAAATTGGTTAAGGAAAAAGCATTGATAATTTTTTTAAAGGTGACTTTGCTCACCCCCAAATTATCACATTACATAAAAGAAGTCATCTTCATTGGGGGACATGCATTCCTATAAGTATATGGTAGATTGTACAGTCACAAGAAGAATACAGAGTGAAACTTCATAAGAGAATCACATGAATGATTCCGTCTCCATCCTCTTTCATGATAAGTTTATCTAATAAAATTGAAAGAGGAAATGTTTGGGAGAAGGAATTATAGGTTAATTGTTAACACATTACACTTTTAAAATGTTAGCCTATTTGGCACTCCATGACAGATGCCTCATAAGCAACCTGTCAAGAGTGAACAAAGAACTTTAATTTGCAGATGAACAAATTCTAAAGTATAGTAATAAAGTCAGTTCTGGTTGTTTCTTAATAATGAGCTGTCAGATGGCAAGATTATAGTCTGCTTTGACAACAAACTTCCTTACATTAAAGGCCAATGATACATGTGAAAAATTCCACATTTCCTTCAATGGGTCACTTTAAACAGTTTGGGCCATTACTAATTCAGGTTGTTTTCTATTTTACACAAAGTATAACTTGGAAATCTTAAAAAACAAAGCAAAACAAAACAAGACTTACTCCATAGGTTCCTAACAGAAAGCCTCATTGTTGACAAAAATCTTTACCATTTCTTTCTATAACTAGATCATTATTTATCAAAAACAGGTTTTCAACTTTTTTCCCCCTGGTTCCCTCTCTCCATACTTCACACCCTTACCTCTGCCCCAAGGCACACCATAGTGTTCAGCAACATATTGCTTTATGAATCTTCTCCAAGTACCCAATTATCTTGCTGCACTGGCCTTGTCATTACCTTGACAGCTATGCAGCATGCAGTCCATGCTATCAGAGGTGAAAGATTGTACTCCAGTATCCTAGATTCCTCACCACATTTTCATTACAATGTAGAGAGAGAGAAGCACATAGAGGCATTGAAACGGGTTTGTTAGAGATGCCAAATAGGTCAAAAATAACTTGAAAGAAAAGGATGAGGTGAAAATTAAAACAAAACAAAATAATGAGAGGTGCCACTTTGGTCCAGACAGGTGTCAGTGCCATCATGGAGTAATACCAAGATGCCTCTCCTGCACACAATTCAACCATTATAAGAACAGACATTTTACACTCAGACTGAGCTTAATTGAGATCAATTTAACAAATTTCATCTTCTACAAAGTGCTTCAATTGATTGAAAATCAAATGAAGCTTTTGTAGGAGCTGATAGTTTGGAGTTTGTTTTGTTTTTGTTTTTGCTTTTTTACTACAGGATGATTTTTCTGAAGTTTTCGGTGATACTTAATAAATTTGCATAATATACTTTCTAGGCCTGGAAATCAGGTCCTGTTTATCTTCGAATGTTGTTTTTTAAGATGAGAAATATTTGCATTTAGACAGCTATAGTATGATCCAACTTATATTACCCTGCATTAGTCATTATGAATTAACATTTACTAAATACCTCTAGTTTACATGGGATTGTCTTAGACATGAGTTTCTTAGCTGCAACAATAAAATTAAAAGTCAGATTAGGAAAGTTGGCTTCCAGTAGTGTATCTAGATACAATTCACATTGCTTTGTATAGACTATAGTTTGTAATGTTAAGAAAATTGGAGTTAAGGTATGAATCTCGACTTCAGTATTTGCAATTAAATAATTGCAATAGCAACATATTTATGTAGTGGGCAAATACTGAAGTTGTTTCAGCCTTATTCAATTATTCCTGAATCCATTTGAGGTTTTCCTGGCAGAAATACTGCAGTGGTTTACCAATTTCTTCTCCAACTCATTTTACAGATGAGGAAACTGAAGCAAACAGCATTAAGTGACTTATCTAGGGCCACATATCTAGTATCTGAGCCTGGATTTGAACTCAGAACTTCCTGAATCGAGGCTCTGTGTCACTGTGTCACCGTGCCATCTAGGTGTCCACATTAATATAGATGTCACTTAGAATGTTTGAGCTTCAGTTTACTTATCTATAAAATGTAAGATAATGCTTACAATAATTAGTTCCTAGGGGGATCTTGTGAGGAAAACTCTTTGCAAGCTTAAAAAGGGGCATATTTTTTGTTACATAATCATTATATGTTACAGACAAAAGAATATAAGTATTGTTTCATATGCAGTACCTAACAGGTCTTCCTTAATAAGTTACCAGACTAAAAGACTTTTACTCTATACCATTACAATTTGATTGGCAATTTATCTAAATCATTGTAATGATGAGCACTATTATGACGGGATAACATTGTAATTATGATGACTGTCTCTGATTGACCTTTCTATTGTTGAGCCAGCCTATTCAGGGCTCACAATCACAATGAACAATTTCCTTTTGATGTAATTGCTAAATGATGACTTCAAAGATAGAAAAAATAGAAAATAGCATTAAAGAAAAAGAACAGAATTATGTGCATGATGATAAACAGCTCTCTGTCATCTCTAAGGACAGAATAAGGCCTATCATTAAGGGCAACTGTAACAATGAATTTGAGGTCATACAATGGAGACATAGCCATGATTCAAATGATTTTAATACATTGGGACCCATTACATCAAAATATATATATTAAGATTTTACTAGCTAGGGAGTTTTAAGAAAGGAATTATAGTGTGTGACTTTAAGATACTGAAAATTTTTCTTTAACAGCAATATTAGACTTTATGTTTATAAAAATGAAGAATTTTCCTTTTCAAAGTCATTACATTGAGAGCCCATACTCTCTCCCCAATACTCTTTCTGTTGCATAAAATATTTGGTTCAGAACAATTCTTCAGGAATTGACAACCTTGTTTTGCTTCAGTGGTAGCAAACCTTCATCCATTAAGAGTGGTTTTGAAGGGTGGTTTCTGGAAACCACCTACTGTCATTAGGGGCCAGGTAGAATAAAGAGGCTAGACAAAAAGATTGAAGGACTGTAACAAGAAAATGCACTGAGTACCAGGGATACAAAGATATAAAATAAACCAATCAATAAAATAAAAAGTCCTTGTGCTCAATGGGTGTACATTTTACTGGGGATGAAAAAAACAGTAGGTATTCAGAAAAGTAAAAACAAAATATGCATGAGGTAAATATGTCAACTTTCCAATCTTCTGTGGGATTCAGTTTCTTCATTTTTAAAATAATCAAGCTGGATTGGATCATCTCTTTAAGTTCTGAATCTATGCATTTATAAAAAGCATCAAAAACTAGGGTGAAAGAGAGATCAGGGATGACTTTATTTAACACAATTATGACTTTGAACTGAGTGTTGAGATTCCAGTAATATATATATATATATATATATGTATATATATATATATGTATATATGAGTGTATATGCATGTGCATATGTATATGTATATGTGTGTACATGTTATATGTATATGTGTATATTTATCCTGAATTGGATGACAGGAAAGGTCAATTCTCAGTTCTGAAAGTATTCTAAGGGAGGAGTTTCAGAAGTACTTTCAGAAATATTAGCAATATGATGGGAGCTAATGACTGATCTACCTAGGTGAATTCTCTGAAGTTTATACTCATTTTGTTGTACATGGTCTATCCATATTGTTCTTGTTGTTTTTGAAGGTACATCATATTTCCTGAAACAGGGGATGCATTTGCTCAAGATCACATCTATTCAAGTGACAGAGTTCATCTTTTTTGTGACTCAGTTTCTTCATTATAAAATGAGGGATTTAATTAGATTCACTTTAAGGATTCATGCAATTGAAATCTTGCAATTCTATAATGCTCTGCCTATTTTAAAGGCTTGGACCAAATGATTTCTGGATCTCATATCTGGTTTTAAAACTTAGATTCATCTTTATGTAATTAGGTCATAACATTTTTCTATGAAAATATTATAAGCAAAACCTTTTTGTCTTAAAATTGGTACACTAGAAAAAATTAGTGCATTAAATTGTTCACTTTTCAATGAACCATTTCTAAAAATAAGTTAGTTTTCTTTTAAATATCTTTGCCCTTTATTTAACTTGAACCCAACTAGTCAAGTATGGTTTGTATATATAAATAATTTGTTCTATTGCTGTGTGTTGTTAAAAACCAAGGAATGAGAGATTATGTAATTGTCAGATAACATAGTTAGGGGGTTTCAATTAGGTTAGAAATATATGTAAGAAAATAGAATGCAATTATGTGTGTGTCCCTATGTATATATGCATTTATTTATTTGTGAGGTCCTTCAATATAGTGGAAAGATAAACCTAGGTCTGATATCAAGTTTTTGGTACTGAACAAATTAATTTTGTTTTCTGATACTCCTTTTCCTCATTTGTATAATAGGGATAAAAATAGCATCTCTCTTACAAAGTTGTTACAAAGATCAAAGAAGATAATATTTATAAAATAGGTATTTATAAAATAGGTGTAGAGTAGTCCCTATACAAATATTTATTACTTTCCTTAACACTTTTATAAGATTGTGATAAGGCAAGAGTCTTGTAAATAGACAGCACTTTATCCTGCATTTTTTTCAATGCATTTTTAATAAATAGCTATGTAACAGGGAATATTATATACACATCTCCATAGCCAGGAAGGCCTGGATTCTAGTCCCATCTGTGACCCTGAGGAAATCCTTCACGTTTCACTTTCTCTAAGGTCGTTTTTTTTCCTTTTTAAACATTTTTCTCATAGTATTTTATTTTTGCAAATACATGAAAAGACAGTTTTCAACATTTATTTTTATAAAACCTCGTGTTCCAAATTTTTCTCCCTTTCTCTCTTACCGCCTCCATCCCCAAGAAAACAAACCATCTGATATAGGCTATGTACAAGTCTTTTAAACATATTTCCAAATTTGACATATGGTGCAAGAAATATCAGTTGAGGTCATTTTCTAGGATTATACATTTTAGAGAAAAGTACCAATGAACATTGATAGAAAGAATTTTTCTTCACATGGGAGTGAAATCACAGATCATCTATTTTTATCTTATATTTATTTGCCTTCCAGCAATAGGAAAATTATGTACCAAATATGCACAATGGCATGACCCAACAGGTATATGCATATCCTGCTACTGCAAGTGTTCCAGTGATAGGTTATCCAATGTCAACAGGTTATTCTCAATAAGACTTTAGAAGTTTATGTAAATGTCTTATTTTTTCATAATTATTCTTTATATTGTATGTTATCAGACAAGGTAGTTATTTAAGAAACACGAGAGAGCAAAAATGATTGTAGTGCAATAATAATTCTGGTGCAATTTTTCACTTTTTAAGATGGATATATTTCTGAAACAACTTTTATGTTATATACATGCAATATAAGCATATACATCCATATACGTATATATGGATGTATAAACTATTATTATTATTACTATATGTTTATTGACTGACTCACTGGTAAGTTCCATAAGGTGAGGGATTATGTCTTTCTGCACTTTGTTTCTCCCTTAATGTGATCTCCATAGAGCAAACACTTAACAGTTTTTTGCTGAATTGAATTGGATGAAATGTTCTATAAATATGAATTGATGTTATTATTAATATTTTACTAATAAAATTATTTTACTTGGAACATTTCATAGATTTCATTTCATTTGTATTTGACCATGCATTAAATATATATTCCATGAACTAAAATGATGTTGGGTAGAAGAAAATGAACTCATCTGTAACACAGACATGCTTGGGTAAAAGTTGTAAAGTGCTGTGAATAATACTGAAATTAGCATTTGGGTGGGCAAGGGTTCTGCTAAAGTAGCACAGCTAAGGAAGAGGGATTAGCTTTGGAGCTTACAGCAGTGCTTCTTTTTTTTTAATCTAAATTGAATTTTAAAACCAAATAACATTCTTTAGGGAAGAACAGAATTTGCAGGATTCTGTACTCAATTTCATAAGCATTTACTTATGGATTTGATACATCTCACCCTAGAGACAGTTATATTTTAATGGTGAGTGAAATGATCTACTACATCAATTTTGCTGAAAGCCCTTTAGCATAAAAGCATAGAACTGTATACATTATAAATTTTTATTTTAGTAAAGCACCAACAACTTCCATCTTCCATCAACTAGTTGCCATGGGTTAAACTAGAAATACAAACAATAACTAAGAAACATAACATCCATGTGCTCCCTTTGACTTCATTTTCTTGAAATTTAGTAAAAATAAAACTTCATAAATGGAGAATAACAGGAAAAATGGAAGTGTGATATAGAATGTCTAGTGAAAATATTTGAGGAAAGCATGTTCATGGAAAAAATTACAGATTATCATTTTAAAGCTGGAAGGGATATTTGAGATAATCAGGTACAATCTCATTTTATTATAGTTCAATTGTTCACAACTTTTTGTGATCCTATGGATTGTATTTTCCATGTTGTTTTTTTGTGTTTGTTTGTTTTGTTTTGTTGGTGGTGGTGTTTTTTGTTTTTTGTTTTTTGGCAAAGATGCTGGAGTGGTTTGCCATTTCCTTTTCCAGTAGATTAAGGTGACTAGAAGTTAAATGACTTGCCCAGTTACACAACTACTGTCTGAGGCTAGATTTGGACTCTTATTTTCTTCCTGAAGCCAGGCCCAGCACTCTTTCTACATGGCTTCTCCAACTAAAGCACAGATTAGTTTATAAAAACAACAAACATTTAGCATTTAAGTATGGTGACATTTGACTTCTACCCCTCTTTGCTATCTTCTGCTCTTACCTATTAAACCCTAAACAAAATTTTGAAGTGAGCTAATTCTACTGTAACCTTTGTATAAAATTGGACCTGGAAAATTACATGACAAATGGTGTTTATTTCAGAATTCTCAGTCACTAAGATTGTCTTTATGCCTTACTTTGGTTTCACTCAGGGACTCCCTAGGAATATCAGAATCTGTCTCATGTCTTTCTAAGTGATTACAGCAATTGACTTGCAAGTACTCTGGCTAACAAGTTATTTATGGAGAAAGAAAGTTATTTAACCCAATGGAAAAAAGCAGAATGAACTCATACCTGAGGCACGTGATAGTCAGAAAACTCTCCCTCTCCATTCCCTTTTCAGAAAAGCCCTAAGTAATTCTCTCCCCAAGGAAGTCCCATCTTCTCTTTGGGCCAATAGACTCCACATAAGTTACAGTACAATTGTATAATGGGAGTCCAGTTTGCTCCTCAAACCATGTAGTTCCACCCTGCTAGCTTCTTTCCCTTTGGGGAGGTCATGCAAAAGGGATACCCTTCATGCTGACCTCTCTCAAGTCCTCATGTGGCTGAGCATTTCTGCTTCTTCACCTAATTCAATCAGTCATTTAGTAAGCACCTGCAATGTGCAAGATACCATACTAGGGGTTGACTATACAAAAACAAAACTATATATTTCTGCCGTGAATTCTATCAGAAGACAGAACATATATATTGATAACTATAAATGAGCCAGGTTCATAGTTTACTCCTCCCCATTCCCTATCTCTCTGCTTCACTCTTCTCCAAGGACTAATGTTCCACATCTGTATAATAATTCTCTCTATATAATTCCTTTCTAACACTTAGCTATGTGATCCTGGTAAGTAACAACTTCTCCAGACCTCAGTTTCTTCATTTGTAAAAAAGGGGATAATGACAGCACTTATCTCAAAAGATTGCTATGAGGATCAAATAAATTTAAAAAAAAGAATTCTGCAAATCTTAAAAACATTGAACAAATGTTTGCTATGATGATGTCATTATTAATTAGTATCAATTAATCCAGGGTAATATGCTAATGGAAGAAGTCTACCCCAAAGTTAGTGATGGATTTTAAGTGGGCCTATTCCAATACCATTTTGTTGTCTGACTCAAAAGTGATTTTACATATATATATATATATATATATATATATATATATATATACATAGAGAGAGAGAGAGAGAGAGATTTTAAGATTTGTAGAGAACATTTGTTTATGTCTAGCCAGCTTTCCAACATGTCTAAAATTATGCTATATTAAATATACAGATAGAATAGAGCTGGTTTGATTTTTAAGAATTTTATGAACAGATTTTAGCTTCGAAAGGATTTGGTAAGAATAATGTATAATTAGCTCATCTGCATA
Organism: Myrmecobius fasciatus; assembly: GCA_023553655.1. NCBI lineage: Eukaryota > Metazoa > Chordata > Mammalia > Dasyuromorphia > Myrmecobiidae > Myrmecobius > Myrmecobius fasciatus. The sequence goes on from JAJPUD010002515.1 coordinate 87,399, forward strand.
CAGATTAAGGGTTGCTGGCTTCTGTTTACCTATAATTATATCACAAATAGAAACAGTTGCTTCTTTAAAGATTTAATAAGACTGAAAGATTATTAACAAACACAAACATTCTATCATACAAGAAAGGAAGAAAGAGAATTGCATTGGAAACTGTGAACTTACATTGTATAGTTAGTTACTGGTGGCAGTTATATTTATGTAGTAGGAACAAAATTAGCATCTTTGTTTTCCCTTCTGATCTTCCATTCTTCTGTGTATTTTTATGGGTTTTTTTATGTTCTTTTCATTCTTTTATTTTTCTTTTACTGGGAAGCAATAGGGCTTAAGAAACTTATGCATCGTCACAAAACTAGTAAATATCAGAGACCAGAAGCTAGTGTGTCAGAGACTAGATTTGAACTCAGATCCTCTTGACTCCAGAATCAGTTCTCTATCTATTGTATCACTTAGTTGGCCCCATCTCTACAATTTCTGATTAAATTATTGGTGCTGCCCATCAAAAGAAAGTCTTTCCTTAAAACATATAATATAAAACAAATCTGTACATTGATCCTATCTGAAAATGTCTTATTTTGCAATTCATGCTCATAACTTCTCTTCCAAGAGGTGGGAGGAAAGCTTAACATCCATCTTCTAAAGTCATGCTGCTTACCATGTTGACCTGACTATGGTACTTCAGTCATGATGGTTACTTATTGTTTGGAAATGTGTTAAGTGTCTAAACCTCTTTCATACAATCTTGTTTGCCCTATTAATCTATTCAGTAAACAATTTTCCCACTGAATTATTATAAAAGTAAACATTAGTCTAAATCCTTCTAAATTATATTTTGATGATTATACTCTGATTAACTACAAAGGACCTGTGTAAGAAAATGCTATCTGCATCCAGAGAAAACAACTGTTAAATATGGATATGTGCATAGATATAGGTTTAGATAAAAATAGGTTTTGTTTATATATAGATGTATATATAGAATTTTTAAACTTATTTTTACATATATATGTATATACTCATATACATATACATTTGTGTTTAATGGTGGCCATCTCTTAGGTGAGGGGAGAAAAAAAAGTAAAAAGTCACATGATAATTTTATTATATATTTAAAAGGAATGGTAACTTGTCCATAATAAATTTGCAGATTCATGTGCACTGATCCTTTTTTTTATCTCATTATGTTAGGAAAATATTTATTTCTTAAATTGAAAATAAAATATATGTAAAAAAATTCTGAATATTCAAATAATGGGATCATACATGTTTGAAGCATACATGTATGAAAATCTGTATTTTTAAATCAAAAAAATCAAGGAAAATTATTTGCTTTAGAAAATCTTCATTTTTTCTCAATATTTCCTCAGGTGTCATTAATGTCATTAGTTTGACCAATAAAAACTAATTTCATTAGTTTATAATACAATTTTACTTAAGAATCTGTCAGTAAAACAGAAAGAGAAATGGGGTTCATGCTAAGAGGCCCCTGCAACACAAATCTTACCTATATTATCTTCTCCTAAAGTGACCCTGAGTAAATCAGTCCTGGTCAAGCAACTAACAAGCATTTATTAAACACTTTCTATGTGTTGAACAGTGTGCTAAATTTTGGGGATATAAATATAAACAAACAACAAAAAAAGACAGTCTCTTCCCTTAAGGAGTTTACATTCTAATGGGAAGAAGGTAACACAAAATAGAGTAGAAAAAGAAAGGGTACAAACTGGGGGAGGGTAATAGTATCGAAGACCTGAAAGTCACAGATGGAGTCAGGAAAGGAATAAAGATCGGGGAACCCGGACCTTTCCACAAAATGGAGGTCTCATGAGGATTTTACCAGAGGGCCAACTAATGATGGAAAGAAGTCCCCAGGTAGTGAGGGAAGCTGGAAGATGAGACTGTGGCTCAGGCAAATCCAGAAAGTCAGAATCAGAACAAGATGGGAAATAAAGGTTGGCAGGCCCTGGCCTTTCTACAAAATAGAGATCTCATGTTCCTCACTGGTAATATGAGGGGAGCATATCCCAGGATCTTTAAGGTATCTTCAGCTATAAATCCCATGGTACTTCTTTTTAGGAACAAATGTAGTTTTTTGTTTGTTTGTTTGTTTGTTTGTTTGTTTGTTTGTTTTTTAATGAAATACTTCTGTAGTGGTATCCAAATTAATTATGACTGGTTATTCCTAACTGTATGAGTTGCATAATTAAATCAATTACATTTCCTCTATAGAGAAATTGGCTCAAAAAAATCCCAAAGGAAAAGAAACTTGAGACAAAAATGTAAAAAAAAAATCAAAGACATCATATTGCTTAGATAATTTTAGTTAGATTAATAATTATGTCTGGAGAGACATACTTTAAAATATACATTATCTGTTCCTTTGTATGTGAGTTTAACTTTAACTAAAAGTCAAGCTTTGTTTAACAATGCCAATCGAAAGAAAACCACACTAAATTTTAAAAGCATTCATTTTATTCAGTAAGAGCTTTGTGAATGAAAGCAAAGAGCTACTACCCCTGGAGTATTTCTGGGGCTTCGGGGAGGAAGCTCTTTTTGATAACACTGTTGACATGTTGCTGCTCTGACTGTCAATTGGACAGTGACTTGAGGAGGCAGAAAGCTAAGAAAAAGGAGCAGGTTTCCTCGTTTTGATACTCAAAATGACCAAAGATTCATCTTCAGACATGTAGGTATCCATGCTTTCCCATCATTATTTTCAAAGCTAAACTGCTAGGACCACACCATCCCTAAAGCCTCTATTGGTCAACTAATCCCTTTCAGTCTGTTGGCTCTTTTTTTTTCTCTTCTTTCCCCTGAAGTCTGTTGTTCACAACCCTTATTGTTCACTTTAACCTTATCTTTCTTTATGGTGGGAGCAGGCAACTCATACAGTGTAATTTGATTTGTCTTATATCTGGGTTCCAGGTATGACCCTGGCAGAAGAGACACTCAAAAATGCCTAAAAAGGGAGAATATAACATTAAGATTTATGATTATTTCTGTTATAGCAAGAGGTCTGGCAGGAGACAAAATCAGCAGTTAATCTGCCAAGTGAAAAAAATGCAGCCCTTTTGAAGGTTGTTATGAAGCATTCGGCTGTTTTATGGTAGGAGTCTATCAAATTCAATACATTTTGCATGATTGCAAATTTCTTAAAATATGAAGAAGCTATAATTGTGAAACAATGAAGGACAGCATTTCTTTGCAGTAACAAAGTGTGTTATTCTGCTGTAAATTCCATGTTTTCCTTTGTAATAGTAACAAGACATGAAATGCTATCAATGTAATTTTAAAAAATAAAATGAATATGTATGTTTTAATGTGCATATGAAAAGGTAATAAGTGTCTTATCTTCTTTCCGGGGGTGAATGCCTAGCATATAAAATACAACCTTCTGGGCAAAGGTATCCATGAATGTCTGTGTTAATTTAACAGAAATTATCCATTATTCCTCCCACCCTAGACTAGTAAATACCCTACAATAAAGGTACAGAATGAGAACTGACTGCCTCATTCCTTTTTATTTTTGCTTAAGCGTTTTTAAATGCAATCTGAGAGAGAATAGCTCTCTTGAATGAAATACAAGATGACACTTGGGATGTGGCAAGTGTGCTCCAATCATCAGGAATTGGGCAAGGCTGATGGGTTGCTCTGCCGCTTACTGCAGAAAAGAGCATGACCTTATCAGATTTTGCTAGCGCATGCCAAAAGCAACCAATGGCACCATCAGATTGGTAGTTCAATCTTGAATAGGAGCTTTTAATAACTGGTAAGCACTTGACATGCTGTTCTTGTGTGTATATGTATACGTGCAAAGTCAAATGAGTATAAATATATACATATATATGTACATGCGTGTATTTTCATAAGATCACATAAGATGGAAGGCATATGAAGACCATATAGTCTAGACTTCTCATTTTAGAGATGAAGCTATGGTAAAATATATACATATGTTGGGAGAACATGAATTCATTGCTAAAAGATGACAGATACATCCATACTAAGTTATTTACCAGCAAATAGACGATTTCCAGTTTACAGAAATATATAGGGGGAAAATGTGTTTTATCAGATCAAACCTTTACATTATAACTGGACACTTTGTCATGTAAGCTTTCTCCGCCTCATGACTCAAGTACCCTGCCCCCAACCCTTTCTGTTTATTAACTCTTTGTTACCAATTCGTTCTTACCTCTTCAACTTCTATGGAGGTAACTAGGGTCTGACATGGATTTTTTCTTAGCAATTGACCATTTTCTTCCAACCCTAAATAACACTGGTTTTGTCCTTGAGAATAAAATAAATTCCTAATTTTGTCTCTACTTTTCTATGAGCAGTAATTATTCTTCTTATACAAAATCTAGGTCATAATGCTAATTAAAATAATATTTACTTTAGTTTCTTTTTTTTATATACCTAGAATAAATCAGTACTCTCCCTCCTCTCCCTAGGCATGGAGGGGATTAGTTTCTCTCTCTGCCAGCACCTCTGCACCTGCCAGAACTCCTATTCCTTACAGATGGTATAACAATCTTTTACATATATTTGAAGTCTCTGTAGAGGAAAATCCCTAAGTTCAGATTTCTAGGAGCTACTGAGAATTAGCCCAGAGTGAAATTCTATAGTCAAGTACAGTCACAGAGAGGAAAAAACATTCACTCAAATAAGATGGACTTAAGACAATCATTTGCCTGGAAATGACATTGTGGTTACAGACACTATTAGCTAATACTAAACAGTGACTTTGTCCCATAATATGGTTGGCTTTTTTGTTTGTTTGTTTTTCTAAGCTCTATGACCAATCATCTGCTAAAGACTAAATAGAAAAGTAAAAACTAGGAGACAGGTGAGTCCAGAGTGGGGAAAATAAGGAAGGCTTGAAGAACAACAGGTTACAATTAGAGCAAATAGAAAGTGTAGTAAAGGTGGGGGAAAGGGAAGTGAGAACATGGAAAATGTTGAGCAGAGTTTTCACACCCAAGATCTTAGAAGTAACTTGTTTTTATGAGATGATGACATGTAAGATGTGACTATGACTGTCTATTGCTAAAATAGAACAGAAAAAAAAGTCAATGGCATTAAGTACATTGAAGAACTATGTGTATGGTTGTGAGAGACTTGGTAAGTTTGAATGAACAATGAATCCTCCAAGGACTGTGACAGGTAACAGTGTAGAAAAACTGTAAAAATAGATACTAAAATCATTGAAAAAATAAAGAAAATAACTTGGAAAGGTAGTAGATAATGGCTACAAGGATTAGCAGATGATGACATGGTATATGGCGATCAAATAAACATGAAAAGGGCATTGAGGAGGAGGAACACAGGAAAAATCTAGGGGAAAAATATGTGGGAAGTATGGAGTTTGCCAACTCCTTTGTGGTCCTGTAAATCACCTAAGTTGACAGTTAACTTTCCCCTTCTGATCTCACATAGCACACAGCACTTTACTTGCATCTCTTATGTAACCAACATTCAGTATTATATACTACATCTATATATCTCTATCTCTACATCTACAATACACACATACACATACATGTGTTATATACATGTAGATACATATATACATATATGTTATATGGACATATTACATACATACATATACAAATATCATTTATCCTTAATAGAAACTCCATGATGCTATTCAATCCTATCTAAACTTTCTACCTTCCACAGTGCATTTCTTTGAATACAACAGGTATGATTAGGAAAAAAGTACCATATTAAAAGAATAAACAGTTCTTAAGAACAGGGAATACCATTTTAAAAATTTGTATACTTAGTATTCACAATAGTATTTGGCACATTATTAAATGAGTAATAAGTACTTGTTGATTAATTAATTGAATAGAATGCTGGAAGAAGACCTTGCTTTAAATCCTGCCTAAAACCTTTAATATTCTGTAGGATCCCATACAAATCATTTAACCTTTCTGACCTCAGTTTCCTCAACTGTAAAATTAGGATCATAATAATAATTGCACCAATCTTAAAGGATTATCATGAGGATCAAATCAGATAATTTATATAAAGGTTGAAAAGTTTAAGCATGTGATATAAATTTTTGATTAATTGAATTGAATTGGACGTTGTTTCTTCAATTAAAAAAAGCCAAATAGAGAAGAGAGGGAAACAAATTACTACTAAAATACAATGATTAAAAGATATTCTTAAGGAGACAAATGGAAGGAATATTTACTAAAAGTTTTAAAGCTGATCATGGGAATAGTGGTCTATGTATTTCTTTATCAGTCAGTTATGGTTGTAACTAAATAACAACAAACTCCTGGATGAAAAATAATACATTCCATCATCCAGATGTTTTGTAGTAACAAGTGGCATTTACTAAACACTTACTGAGCACCATACCCTGAGTGTATTGGATTTTAAATGTCATAGGAAAACATAAAATACAAACATAAATATTAAGATAAAATTAAAAGAAATATATTCATTTCTAATATGTTACAGATATATAAGAATTTAAGAATTTAATAAATAATAATTTAATATGTTACAGATATATAAGAATTTAATAAATAGGGGATTTCTGGAATAAATGAATGTGTTTTATGTATTTATATAAACAAGCACAGACCTTCAGGACAGTTGTGCTACATTTTTATTTGTCCTACTTTATCACAAAATCATCAGACTCATAGTATTAAACATATTTACTGGCAGAAAACCCCCAAACAGCTAAATATTCATGGTGGATCATTGCCTAAATAAAGCATTTGGCCTATAAATAGTATTTTTAATATCTTTCTAATCCTATTCAAAACCAATTTTTGCTCATTCTTTGTATTATATTTTTGAAAGGATTTTTGTTGCTATTTTTAGTATTCTTATTCCTTTGCACACAGCAAGAGAAATAAAGGAAAAACAACAAAAGTATACCAAGTTCATATGTCTTCCATTGGAGACATATTTACTATATAATTAACTAAGGAACATTTCTGATGACATAAGGCACTGTATTCGGTGCTCTAAAGCTGTGATGATAATTCAGGAAGAACACAAAGACTCTAAGCTGGCTCTTATTTCTCAATGAGCTCACAAACTGTTAGGAGAAAAAGGTCATTTATACAAAAGAAATAAATGCTAAACAGGCAAATAAAAGATAAAACATGGGTGTTCTTTGAGAAAAGAAGGAGAAATCACTTTAAGGCAAGATTTTAAAATAGTTAACAGAGTAATAGGTTTTAAACAAAACTTTGAAGGATTTCTGAATTTGAAATCACTTTTGAAAACCAGTGTTCCCACTAAAGATTGTTTAAAAAAATAGCCAACCATTTGAATCCTTACACTTTCATTGTAAAAAATTTCCAAGATTTACTCACAGGAATAGAGTACAAAAGCAATTGTTTCAGCTGAAATAACTATGATCAGAATGAAAAAAAAAGTCAATTATTTAGGATTCCTCCAAAATTTTCCAATGGGAATAATTCCTTTCCAACATAATAAGTCAGATCATACCTGTGAGTAGCTATAAGATTAACAGCATCATACAAAATTACAGAATCAAAGAATTTTACAGAATGAAACACAGTGGCTATCTAGTTAAACCCATTCAGAAAAAAAAAAGAATACTCATTTTGATATTATGGAGTAGTCACCCAGTCACCATTTAGACTCTACTTGAAAACTTCCAAGAAGGGGAAACCCAACACTCCTTGAAGCATTTTATCCTGCCTTTGGACAGCTCCAATTTCCGGGAAGATTTTCTTGAAATCAAACCCTAGATTTGCCTCTTTCTAATTTCTGCCTCTTGTTGCTGGTTCTGTCCTATGAGGTCAAACAAAATAAATCTTATTTCTCCTTCCCATGACAGTCAGTAAAATGCTTTTATTTCTCCCATCCCAAAACTCATTTCTTTTCCAAACTAAATAACCCCAACTCCTTCAACCATTTCTTATAAGATATAGATTCAAAGTTCTTTTGCTGGTTGCCCTCCATTGGTCATTCTCCAGCTTATCAAAGGTCTTGAACTGTGACCCTGAAAACTGAACACAGCAATTTATATGATGCCTGATGAAGGTAGAGTCCTATGTCTACAAACTATATCCCTCTTATTACAGTCCAAGATTATTTTAGCTTTTTCTTGTCTGCCACAACACACAGATGAATCATATTGAATTTGTAGGCCAATACAACTCTCAGATCTCTTTTTAAAAATTGCAGTCTAACCTACCATTGCCCCATTTCAAAGATACAAAGTTGGGGTTTTTTGTGGCAAAGTATAATAATTAATACTTATCCCTATTTGATTTCATCTTCTCAGATTTGGGCAAAGACCTACATGATTTTATCTATATTCAGGATTAGGTTTTTATTTGCACAACATGTCAAATACTTACTTTAACCTTGTCTGCAGTTTTCAATTCCTCAAATGATTTTTCTCAAGGATAATTGTACAAATAAATGGCATTTTTCCATCATCATAAATATATGCCTCTGTTGTTATTACTTATAGCAAAATAAATAATTCTAAGGCAACACTTCTAAGTTTTTAATACTGTTGAAGTAAAAATTTCTATTGCTCTCAAATCTAAGCTAGAATTCAGTAAAAAAGAAGAGAAAATAATCTTTGCATTTATCATGATGGCATTTTATTTGTCCAAAAGACTAAAAGGGTCATTAAAGATGTAATACTAAAGATTCTGAGACTTAATGTACCAGTATCTTAATAAAAATTGCTCAAAAAGTTCATTGATCATTGTTAAGTATCGCCACTATTTCTAACAGTACTTATTTAAAAAAAATTGAATTTGTATTTTAATTATGCTACAGGATGAAGCAAGTGACTAGAATAGTATATCAAATAGAATAAACTAAAGAAAGTGATAGTTAAATATAATGGATGATTTATTTTTAGTGTCACTAATACATGTTTCTGCTGCTCTAATTTGATTTGCAAGTCTCTTCATTCAGGATTACAAAAGGGCATTCTGCCTGTCAAGAATGACCTCCTGTTGGGTGATTATGACTTTGAGCTCTTGCTGACACATATCCTGTCTAAATCTTGATGAGAATAAATCAGGAACTAGCAACTAATGTACAACAACAGTCACATAGAGAATCCCTCATCAAATTTGTTTAAATGATTCATAAAACAGGACAAGGAAGGGCTTGCCTTTACCAAGATGATTTCAATGAAGAGTTGGGAAGTTTTTAGTATTTTTGTTTCTGTTCTTAAAAATAAATTTTGGTTTTTATTTTCTTTAAAAATTATGCTTAACCCTAAAATCATACATTAGTGGTGTTTATTTTTAAAGACATTTTGGTAGTGTTGTTAGTATTATTTGGTCACCAAAAAAAGGGTATATAATATATATGTTATTAGAATGTGGTAATCTAGGACTTGCCTCCCTGTATCAATATGAGAAAGACATGATTCCACATTTCCCCTTTCTTTCTCACTAGAGGAATGTTTTCTTTCTTTTCCAGTTGAACTTGGGCAGACAAAGCCTATATAGATCCATAAAGCATAGAACACTTGTATGAAAAGAAAACACTTGACTTCAACATGCAGATGCCCCAGGGACAAGATATATGACCTAATTCCAATCTCATCCAAACTTGAAATGGCACTTCATAAGGATTCTATTGTAGACCTTTCTACTAGAATCTATCATAATATTAATACTAGTACTCAATGTAGCATAAATGGAATATAGAGATCACTTGCTAACCAACCTGGGGATCTGAACCTCTAAAAAAAGTTACAAAATCAACAAAATTTTTAACCTTCTCTATTCTAAACAATAGAATTTAATAAAGTTACTAGAATTCCCAATTTGAAGTCTATTAATAAGTAGCACCAAAAGTTGGCTGGAATCTGCTGCACATAATCCATATGGTGACATTACTCCAAAATCCTAAAGTGAATCAAAAAAAAGGCTTCTTCCTAACTCTAAAAAGAAAGCATTAGTCTTTCTATTCTGAATTAGGAAGCAATTGAAGACAAAATATGAGAAATAATGGTCTAGAAATCATAATTATTTCCAAGATTCAGAAAATAATTTGTCGCTTTCAGGTTATGTATGCCTCTTTCAGGTTTGCTTTAAACTTCTAAATCAAAGCCATTCCTTACAATTTGGTGATTCACATGCCCTTAAAGTAATATTCTTTACAAGTCATTCCCCAACCAATAAATAGTTAAAGGATATAAATAAGGCAATTTTCAGAATAAGAAATTTAAGCCATTTAAACTCATATGAAAAAAATGCTCTAGGGGCAGCTACGTGGTGCAGTGGATAGAGCACCAGCCCTGAAGTCAGGAGGACCTGAATTCAAATCTAGACTCAGACACTTAACATTCCCTAGCTATGTGACCCTGGGCAAGTCACTTAACCCCAATTCCCTCAGCAAAAAGCAAAAAGAAAAAAAAAAGGAAAAAAGAAAAAATGCTCTAAATAACTATTTATTAAAGAAATTCAAATTAAGATAATTCTGAGGTACCACTTCATACCTATCAGATTTATTAAGATGACAAGAAGAGATAATCATAAATGCTGGAGAGGATGTTGAAAAACCGGGACATAGTACCAAATTGCTTTCCAGAACAGCTGAATCATTTCACAACTCCACCAAGAATGTATGTCCAAAGAGCTATAAAATGGTGTATACCACTTGACCTAGCAGTGTCTCTTTTAGATATGTATCCCAAAGAAATTATAAAAGGAAAAAGCACCCACATGTGCAAAACTGTTTAAAGCAATTTTTTATAGTAGCAAAAAATTGGAAACTGAGTGGATGCCCATCTGTTGGGGGAATGGTTGACTAAGTTATGGCATATCAATGGAATATGATGTTCCACAAGAAATGATGAGCATTCTGATTCCAGAAAAGCCTGGAAAGATTTATATGATAATTCTAAATGAAGTGAGTAGAAATAAGAACAATGTACACAATAATAGCAAGTGATAATCAACTGTAATGGACTTGTCTCTTCTCAGCAATATGGAGATCCTAAGACAATTCCAATAGACTTGAGATGTGAAATACCATCATCATTAGAAGAGAGAACTATAGAGACTGAATGTGGATCAAAGCAGAATCTTTTCACCTCTTTGTTTGTTTGTTTGTTTTTTCTTTCTTGTGTTTTTTTTCCCTTTTGGTCTGATTTTTCTTGCACAGCATGATTGACACAGAAATATACTTTAAAAGAGTGAACATATTTAAACTATATCAAATTGCTTGTTGTCTTAGGGAGAGGGAGGTAAGGAAGGGAGGGAGAAAAAAATTTAGGACACAGTCTTACAAAAATGAATGTTGAAACTATCTTTATATGTATTTGGAAAAATAAAATACTATTGAGGAAAAAAGTATTATTTTGTGTTTTTCTAATGATAAATTTTGTCACTAAAACTTTGGCCATATGTCTTCAGAGCAAAATATAGGTTAATTCTCAGAAGTTTAAAAACCTAAAGAGTTTTAAGATCCTTGAACTTTCTTTAGATCCCTCTTCTTACATTTTCCTCTTTCTTTACTTAGTCCTGTGACATTCATTGTTAATAAACTAAGGCAAATATAGAAATTCAGAGGTTCCTAGATCAAAAAGACTACATGATATTTGGGCTAGCAATTTGGAAATAGGATCAGGCTCACACAGGAAAGATGGATACAGAAAAGCACAGTTTCAGAATTCAAAGATTTTTACCTTATGAAGATGAATCTAGAGGAATTATATTTCAAATTGGATTACACACAACAGCTATAAGCTATCTTTAGGGTCTATTTTTATACCAGGAATATATTTGAAGTTGCTTTTTTAACTTTTATTTTTGTTTTTCAGAGCTCCAAGTCACACATTTCTTTTGGTCTAAACTACAGGTATGTAAAGAGTTAAGAGTTATCTGATATTAAAAACAAAAGTAAAGGAGTAATAAAGAAAACCAAGTTATTTCATCTTGCTTTTAATTAGGGAATACTTCAAGAAGGGCATGAAAGTCTCAATATAATGTAGTTAAGTCTTATATAAGTTTTATTTTCTAGAGGAAAACTTTAATGTCTTTACTAAGTATAACTAGTTTGGATATATAAGGAATTGTGTTATTCAAGCTTTTCAGAAATAAATAAATTGCAAAGCCAGTAAAATTTTAGAACCTGAAATGGCCATTTAAAAAGTAACCTAATGAAGTATTTTTATGTGTGTCCAACCAAGGTATCACTAAAATGATGACGTCCAATATTTATATTTTATTACCTAGATCTTCTGGTAGGGAAAAGTCATAAGAATTTTCTAGACATTAATGGTGTACTTTTTTATCCTTTTTTGTTTATTCAGCTTTTGTCATTTTTGTCTTCTAGTCATTACCTCTTATCTATGATTTAGAAAGGTTTGTGCAGTTGCCAACAGGGGGATAAAGAGCTCAAATCTATTCTGACTCAGTGGAGTTATTGGTGTCTTCAGTCTGACGAAAAGGCAGTAGGAAATGCCAACCAAAGCTCTTGAAAAGCAATTGGGGGAAAAATGGTAACAGTTTTCTTCTTAACTGTCATGACTTTCATCACAATAAAAGCATTCGGCAATGTATGAGTTACAGTATACTCTATAAAACAAAAATTGCTATTGGAAGGCCATTCTGAAGAATTTTAACATTAAAGAAAAGACAAGTAACAAACATCAATTATCAAACAACAGATATTTGTTATTTTTAATAGATTGCTATTTGGTACATTAACTAGAATATTGTGCTTAATGGCTGGGAGATCTGAATTTAAATCCTGACTTACATATTTAATAGCTGTGTGACCCTCAGCAAGTCACATAGCCTATCTATGCCTTGTTTATTTCACCTACAAAACAAAGGATTTAGATTTTATAGCTTTCAAGTTCCCTTCAACTCTAAATCTATGATCTATTATCTTCTGAAATACTCTGTCAATCAAGTGTAGCACTACCACTTGCAATTAAAGATGTAACTGAGTTGGTCTAGAAATACAAGTGAAAATACTAATTAATGCCAACTCCATGAGTAACAGAAAAAGGATACTATGAATTGGATAAAAAATTTGTGTTTGATTTGACTTTCTTAGACTTTTCTCACTTCTATTTTTTTTTTGACACAACCTATTAGGAGATCTTGAAATCCTAGCATTGACACAAAATAGCTATGTGATCGTTGTTTGGCAAATCACATGGGAGACATTGGGAAGAAATCAAGAACAAGAAAATGCAGACTTTAGAGATAAAGAAACACTTCCTAATACTTAGAGTTGTCTAGGAGCTGAAAGACTGATTTAAGAACTAGTGCATTTCCCCATTATGTCCTTTATGAAATGTTATTCAATTACATAATTACAAAATGAATTTATTACCCCTTTCACATTTTTTAATTCAGTGACTCCTGACTTCTTACAGACCTTTAGTTTGAACTGAATTAAATGCATGGCTTCTTCCCAGACCCTTGAATTTCAAAAGGGGAAAAGAAAAAAACTTGGAGTCCAAAATAGACTTTAAAAGATGACAAATATTTGCTGCATGTAAATCAAATGGTTCTTCAGAATAGTCTTTGTATAAGGTAGAATCTCTGCATTGTGACATTGTGCTTTTATCCAGTTTTATTGTCCATGCATAATCCAACTAGAAGTCTGTAAACAAAAATTGGGGGATAATTATAAGGTGTACTAAGGAGAGGGTTCTTATTCAAAGTTTGTATTGGACTAAGTGACTTCTGACATCCCTTTCAATCATGAGATTCTCTGTAATTTTTTCTGAACCTCACTTTCTTCTTCTGTAAAATGGGAAGATGTGACTATAAAATTTCTGATGTCCATTGAAGGTCTATTATTCTATTGAATATTGCATCACACAAAATATCTTCTGGTTTTACCAGAATTAAAATCTGTGTTTACCACCAAATCTTCATATATAACTACTGGATGTTACTTTTTGATGCCTTCATACCACTTTCTTTCCCTCACCCCCCAAAAAAAAATCATGCAACATTCATTTTCCTTAAACTATCCTGGTTGTCAAAATCCTGGTTTTTTTCTTTTCCCTCCATTTGGATTCTTTTTCAATAACCACATTAGGTTTTTACATTTTCTCAAATCTGTGTTTCAGGTTTTGTTGCTGTTGTCTTGTTATTTGCTTGTGTCTATCCAGCCTTGTAATAAGGTGATGCTTCTGTATTCGTATTTATTTATTTACTGGGTTTAAATGTACATGCTTTGTTATTCTGAAAAGTCTTTTTCTTTTCTGATCACTAAAGAAAGAGGTCATTTCTAGTCTAGTCACAGAGGGAGAAGAACAATTCCTGCTGAGATCACCAGTGAAGAAAGAATTTCAGCTCTCATCTGCTCTGCTAAAGCAACTAATGAAATATGAGGTCTATGGCAGGCTCTCTTGCAGTGACTTTAAAAGGAAAGGCTCAGTCCTTTTGACAGCCAGGTCCAGAGCTAAAGCGGACTTTGGTCTTTTGATCTGAGCAGGGTTTATATTCTGCTTTTGTGATCAGAACATGAATGGAAAGATTTGGGAAATTATAGAAGTGTTTTCATTTAATGAAAGAGTGGGGGTGCGGGAACCACCTAGTAGAGTCGATACAAATAAGCACCAGAAAATCTCTTTATTATAAGATAGAGCTAAGGCAAGTTTCTCAGGCTAAGGATATCATTCTATGTAATGTAGATATTAAGTGAAAAGTCACTTCTTTCAGCTTCATTTGCATAAACAAACAACATGCAAAGAAAAAAGTAAATAAACTCCACCGAGCAAAAAACAGCATAAAATTTAAGAAAAAATTAAGCAGTTATTTAAATGGCACCTGAAAAGTAGCAATAAGCAAGATTTTCACCCTTTTCTTTCCTTTTCAATCCTCTTTCATCCCTCCCAAAATGATTTTATCAAAACAGTACATGAAGCAATAACTTTGATCAAAATAGCATCCATAATGGAGCTAGTTTTTCAAGGCTAGTTGAAGAGGTTCTATACCCAAAGCAAATGGATTTTGCTTCTCAAATTATATCACAAATGAGTCTTCCCCCAGCTCATTAAGGATATCTACACAAAGCAATATATTGAGACTGTATGAGTAATTAACTTTTACCAACCAAATATCTTTTTTCAAACATTTCCACTCATATACATTCATGTAGCAAATATGTCTAAGAAACTCTTCCCTTTCTTTGAGACCCAACTTGAGTTATCCTTTCTGCATGATCATAATAAACTCAAATGCCACCAGAAGACACTTCATTCCCACCCATCCTGTATCCCAGTCACTGTTTTGTATTTACATATAATTTGCATTGACTTCTCTTTTAATTTGTTGTTTCCCCCAGGGCAAAATAAGTTCTTGAGGACAGAAATTTATTTTTTTTTAAATTTCCCATACCTAGTACTTGAAATATATCATGCACTTTTGCAAGTTCAGGATCTAGAATACAGCCTTATACAGAGTAAGAGCTGAATAAATCATGAAGATTACCTAATACAAAAATAGGGCAGAGGGGAAAGTGTAGCAATTCTGAGTTGTATGAAGTACATTAAACTATTTTTGTAGATTCAGTCACTTAAATTTTATTTCTAAATGTAATAAAGTCAATACAGTGGAAAGCACAAGGAAAACATTCTTATAGAGAAAGATCTTCATTACCAGAAATATATTCCCACATTACCAGAGCTGGCACTGGGTGATTCTTCACTCTCTTCTCCACAATTTTGGGAAAGAATAAATGAAACAGTATAAATAGCAAATAGAGGGTGATATTCCAACAAAGCCAAATTTAATATTAACAGCAGATACTTGGTAGATATTTGTTTATCTCTTTCAAGGTTTTGTGGCTTAAAAATGAATTCATAAAAGTGCCCAAAGTCTACCAATTTATTGGTGAGTGTCATGAGAAGTTAAATTGCCAAGCTCCATCTTATTTTTCGATTTGCAATCTAATTTATATGTAATTTTAAAAACACTGCTGGTTGCTGCTGAGGTGGGTTTTTCCTTCTTTTCTAAACCTATGGAAAAGAAAACAGGGAATTGCTTCCCTTTTATGGTGGGGGGAGGAGAATTGAATAAAATCGCACTCTAAGTCACATCTCCCAAACAGACATGCCCGACAACTGTAATGTGCTAAATGTCAAAGAGACTTTGCATTTTTTTTTTAAGGAATCACAAGGATATACATCTTTAGACTAACTAAATTGATGGTAGGATAAAATTTTCCTACAGTCAATGCATCTAGGCCTTAAAAATATCAAGACAAGTTTCACCCACTCAAAAGATGGCTTATAGCACATTTATCTCAGCTGGTCTCCTGGAGTTATAATGATTACTGTCAGCAGGGATGCCCTTTCCTCTAACAGGGCTGACACTGCTGAGTACAAATTAAAGCAAAATAAGATTTCCCCCTCATTTTTGGTTTGAGCAGGTAATTAGGAAAAAGGGGGTAAGTATAGTAGTTTTTCATATTTTTTCCTTATCACTGAAGCAAAACAATTAATATTATAAATTTTCAGCATAACCTCTTAGAATGGCAATTGGACAAATGTATGTAAGAATATTTGTGAGGAGAGTGTGTGATGCCCAAGGAAGATATATGAGTATGCTTTTGTCTGGAGATTTTACCCTCTGAACAAAAAAAAAGAAAAAAAAAAAGAAAAAGATACATCTTGGCCCATTACACTGGAATTCAGTCTCTGGTGGCAAGCACTTTTGTCATGGCTGGGCAAATAACTAATTGTATAAATATTGGATAGTTTATCTATTTCCTTAATAGAAAAGGTTGTTGTAAGAACGAATTTGTAGGAATAAAGTTGGATTGGTAAAAATATAAAAATTGTTGAAAGATTAAGAAACCCATATGAAAAAGGAGATCCTTGTTTTAAAAGGTTAAAGATGATATTTACAGAAGAATCAAGGACTTTTGATTTTCACTTTGAAAATTTCCCTCATGGGTTCAAAGTTATTAAATTTTGCATTATTTTCCATTTTTGCTTGCCTAGTGATTCATACTAAAAGTTAGTCTTCTGACCCCTCTCCCAATAAAGTTTTAATGGCATCGAATTATGATTGCATCTCCTATACCAACATAGGTGTAATGAGATCTTAGATAGGGAGGTGTGGTTGGCAGAGAAAAACTGGAACACTGATGATTGTTCTCTGGGACAGGCAGGGGAAAGGCTCTGATAGAGATCAGTTTAGCTTCATAGTCTCACCCTCTGTGAAGGTCATCTAGACAGACACGTATCCAAGTTATATCAAACCCTGAGGCCCACCCCTGGAGAGGTCATGGGCAGTCCTGCTATATCCTGTCAGAAATCCCACTCATGTCCCTGAGGTTAAATTTTCCCTATAAATCTGATGATGGCCCATTATGCCATTTCTGCTATACTCCTCTAGGTGAGTTTACCATGACACTCTGTTTCTTGGTGTCTTTTCCCTTATCCCTCTCCCATGTCATGTGATGTCTCTCCTAATCCCACTATCCCTTATGGTGTCTTTCCTCTCTGACCCCATTTCTCTTCTTTTTGGCTAATTAACCCTTTGAGGGTGTTAAATTCTTTTTAGGATTTAGCCTGCGAGCTAATGGCGCACTCCAACCTCATGGAGTGTTTCCTTTCTCCTGGATAACTTCAAGTTCCACTAGGGAACTTGTCTTTTCCATCATTAATTATTAAAACCCTTTTCTTTGCTATGTGCTCTTTCACTCTATTTCATATTTACCATTCCTAGTATCTACTGTATTTCTTCATTTTTTCTGTAATCTCTTCTCCTAAATAAACCTACCTTTTGCCAAAGAAAATGACCATTGTGAATTCTTCACCAATTTATGGTGCCTACCAACATTTGGTGTCTACCAATCACATCATTTGGAACTACATCAGCCACATCAGGTGATCTTTCATTAATATTCCATATATCCTACACTACGTTTATTACCCTAGTATGAAATACAAACAATTAAAAACAAACTGTTGTTGTTTGTCCTTTATTCTTGAAGAGGATCATGGCATGAGGGAGGTGATACCATGACATGCAAATGAATTAGATTTAAGTGAGAGAGAGCTGTGTGAGGTCACCTGTCTCACTTTTTCCTTCAGAACCTTATGGGTCCAGTATCAGATATAAATAAGAATGATTGAAGATCCTGAAAGCAGTTAGAGACCTTGCCCTTTTTAAGCCAAGGTCTTTAACTGGTCTCAGTTTGAATGAAACCACACCCTTTCAGTGATTAACAATAGTTAATTACTGTACCTAGTCAATAAATCAATCAGTCTGAAAGGTGACTGGCCAACAATAGGTCCCAGAACAAGTCCCAGTTGGTCATTGTTTGGATCCTGATTGACTCAGAGTAAATGTAAGTAGCAGTCATTTTGGTTTTGGCTAGACAAAAAAAAGCTACTATGGTGACAGAAAAGTCCAAGACACAAATTCAGACGATAACAATGTGAAAATTGCTTCAAACAAAGCCTCAAGGAATGCAAACTAGTAAGAATTCTTGAAAGAGCTAAAGAAAGATTAAGCATACTGAAAGAAAAAAAATGGGAAAAAGAAATGAGAATGATACAAGAAATTTATGAAAAGAAAATTAATAACAGTAAAAAGAGGCACAAAAAAATTGAAAGTAACACCTTAAAAATTGGCCTAATGGTAGAGGAAGCACATAATACTCCTTAAAAAGCAGTACTGGACAAATGGAAGAAAAGGTATAAAATCTTACTAAGAAAATAAATCCCCAAAAGTTAGGATTGGACAAATTGAAGCTAATGGCTCTGTGATATATCAAGAAATAACAAAATTCACAACAATAAAGAAAAAAACAAAGAAAATGAAATATCTCAATGGAAAAACAAACTATACTTGTCAAAACCACTCAACTGGCCTATTAAACAATGCTTGTTTCTTGAGTCATGTTTGTTTTTTGAAATGGCAGGGATCAAAAGGGTACATTTAGGCAATTACACACTCTCAAGAAAAAAAAATGATAGTACATTGAACTTACTGGATGTACATAAGTCAGAAAAGAAGGGACAATAGGGAATGGCAAAATTCTATGGAATTCTTTTTCTGACTGAAATAAAGATCACACAATGAATCCAATATTGGGGATGTACTGCTATTTTTGTTCAAAGACATGACTTCACACCTTGCACATTTATTATGCATATCATGCACAGAAGAAGAATCACTAAACTATCAGTGTATACTCAACAGTAAAAGGTAATGGAGATGGATGTTGGCTGAGACCTTAACTTGCTTTATAATTATGTGCAGCTATTGGGATTCATATTAAAAGGACACTAGATATCAAGATTTCACCTTTTAGTCCTTCAATCACTTAAAAAGTTTCTTTATATGTTGAGATGAAAATTGACCCTTTTCTTTAAACTTGATTTATAAAGGAATTAGAGAGATGTTCAGTAAGAATTAGCTGTCTCATTCATTTTCTAAATCATCATTTGGGGACAGTAAAAATTCAGAAGAACCTCTAGAATAAGGTTAATTAGGAAAGTTAAATAAGGTGATAAAAATAGGAACTTTGTCTTTTCTCTCAACTCCAGAAAGATTCATTTCATTAACCTAATGAAGCACATTTTGTCTCAGGCACATATGCCCTATTTAGCCAGTTTTTTAGACTTACTGCCTCTTCTCTCAGAACAATGTGTATATCAGAGAATTTGGTGTTTTTCTTTTCTCCTCTTTCCCCACTATCACCAACAATTTTTGTGATTTTTTCTTATTTGATAGGAAAGAATTATGAAATGATGTATAGAAATGGACAGTGCAAAAATAAGGCAAGAAAGCTAGAAATACTTACAAAATGTCCGTGTAAATGAATGAAAAATCATATCAAATCAGAGAATGGCAGAGCTGTAGAAAATACTAGTCAAATTCTGGTCCACTTAACTTATTTGAAAGATGAAGACATAAGCCCAAACATACTAAAGAGAAAGAAGGCACAGCAGAGCCCAGTGTTGGATTTGGAGGCAGGAAGAAAGAAGGTTTCAACCTGCCTTAGATACTTACTAATTTTGTGATTTTGGATAACTAATTCATTTAACCGCCATCAGTTTCCTCATCCAAAAAAAAAATGATTATACTTATAACATCTATCCCAGGCTAGTTGTGAGGATTACATGAAATAACAGGTAAAGTGAATCACAAACTTTAAAGTGCTATATAAATGCTGCTGCTGCTGTTATTATTATCATTACTAACATATTAAATAACTTGTCCTTAGTCATATAGTTAGTGATAAATGATGTATGTAAACTCTGATCTGTGAATTAATACCTTAAGTTGATGGGTACTATAGCTGTTTCATATGTAAAGAACAAACAATTTAATAAATTGGGAAGTCCAATTTAATGCTAACACTATTACCATTAGTACGTTTTAATTTTGTTATGTTTCACATTGGGAAAGGTTATTAACTTGACTATGAATTGCTTCAAAAGTTTGAGATGATTATTGTTCTTGTGCAGCATGATATTTGTGAAAATATGTATAGAAGAATTGCATGTTACTTGCTGTCTAGGGGAGGGGGTAGAGGTAAGGGAGGGAAAAAAATTGGAACACAAGATTTCTCAAGGGTGAAAGCTGAAAATTATCTGTGCATATATTTTGAAAATAAGTTTTAATTAAATGTTTTTAAGTTTGAGATGAACACTCTTTAATATGGATTATGACATAACCAATCAAGCTGGTTTTAACTTTGAAAAATATCATTCCAGTTTTTTTTTCTTTTTCTTTCTAATTTTAATTTGCAACATGGTAACAGATGAGTCCTTTAAAATATAATTTTTCTGTCCTTAGTATTGAACAGATAAAATTATAATTCCATCTAGTGAAAATAAAAGAATGGCTGGCTTTCATGTTTTTTCTTTAAAAATATGTCTATCCCTGGGGCAGCTAGGTGGCGCAGTGGTTAGAGCACCAGCCCTGAAGTCAGGAAGACCTGAGTTCAAATCTGGTCTCAGACACTTCCTAGCTGTGTGACCCTGGGCAAGTCACTTAACCCCGATTGCCTCAGCAAAAAAAAAAGCAAAAAAAAAAAAATATATATATGTCTATCCCTAGATAACTGGAGGATATGCTTAGAAATTAAAATTATCTTTAAAGTACATGCTTTATTGAACCAAACCTAATATAGGAAGATATGAGAGAGAAAAAAAGCTCCAACTGGACTGAGCCATAGCTAGTGATCAAGATATGAATCCCAAATGAATATGAGTCAGGACCTTTGTTTGGGAAAAGCTGGATAAAATGATCACAACAGAATCACAGACTCAGAATTGGAAGGGATTTTAAAGATCATCTTCTTAAATCTCTTTCATTTTACAGAAATGGAGACTGAGGCCAAAAAAGATTAAATGATTTATCCCAAATCACAAAGATAGTAAATAACTGAGCTAGGATTTGACCTCAGAATCTCTGTCTCCAAAACTAGCATGCTTTCCACTGTTTTATATACTCTCTCCCAGTATTTTAGAATGATTCACAACAGATAATGAAGACTTCCTGCAAAAATAGTGCTGAAAATTGCCCATGCTCATATCCATAACAGAAGTGGGATTTATCTAGTATTTCCATACTGACCTGGTGCTTTGGAAGAGAGTCGGTCTAATATAGTAGAGAGAAAGTCAACCTTCAGAGAAGGTAGGCTTGAAACACTGGCTCTGTAACCCTTGGCAAATCACTTCATTTCTCAGTTTTAAAGGAAACTCTCAGAAAACAGATTGGGAGGGGGCAGGGAAATAGTGCCAACCTGGCCTGGCATGGGTATTTTCTTCACAAAGCATTCTTTACCCTCAATAAAATCACAAAGGCAGCCCCTATATCTCCTAGGGACTTTGTATACTATACTAAGGAAATCAATAGTCCTACTTTCTCCCACTCCCCCCCCCAAAAAAAAATAAGGGAAAATAGGTTTCTGATTAGTTTATGTTCTGGGTTTTTGAAACATGTTTTGGATGCTGGTATTACCTCTTCAGAATTTTTTTTTATTTATTAAAGCTTTTTATTTGCAAAGCATATGTATGGGTAATCCTTCTACATTGACCCTTACAAAGCTTTCTGTTACAAATTCTTCCCCCTAGTTCCTGTCCCTCCCCTAAATGGCAGGAAGTCTACTACATGTTAATTATATTAAAATACTTGACAAATAGAATATGTGTGTACATAATTTACAGTTATCTTTCTGTGCAAAAAAAAAGTCAGATCTACAAGAAAAAAAATCTGAGAAGGGAAACAATGCAAGCAAACATCAATAGAGAAAATGAAAATGTTATGTTGTGGTCCACATTTCATATCCCTCTCTCTGGGTGAATATGGCTTTCTTCATTGAACAATTGGAACTGGTTTGAAACATTTCATTGTTGAAGAGAGTCATGTCCATCAAAATTGATCATCATATAGTCTTGTTGTTGCCGTGTATAATGATCTCCTGGTTCTGCTCATTTCACTCAGCATCAGTTCATACAAGTTTCTCCAGGCCTCTCTGAAATCATCCTCCTGGTTGTTTCTTATAGCACAATAATATTCCATAACATTGATATACCATAATTTATTCACCCATTCTCCAATTGATAGGCATCCATTCAGTTCCACTACAAAAAGGGCTGCTACAAACATTCTTGCACATGTGAGTCCCTTTCCTTCCTTTAAGATCTTTTTGGGATATAAGCCCAATAGAAACACTGCTGGGTCAAAGGTTATGCACAGTTTGATAACTTTTTGAGTATAGTTCCAAATTGCTCTCCAGAATGGTTGGATCCATTCACAGTTCCACCAACAATGCATCAGTGTCCCAGCCTTCCCACATCCCCTCCAACATTCATCCTTATCTTTTCCTGTCATTTTAGCCAATCTGACAGGTGTGTAGTGATACCTCAGAGTTGTCTTAATTCCATTTCTCTGATCAATAATGATTTGGAACACCTTTTCATATGACTAGAAATATTTTAAATTTCATCATCTGAAAATTCTTCATACCTTTTGACCATTTATCAATTGGAGAGTGGCTTGAATTCTTATAAATATGAGACAATTCTCTATATATTTTAGAAATGAGGCCTTTATCAGAACCCTTAAATGTAAAGATGATTTCCCAATTTATTGCTTCCCTCCTAATTTTGTCTGCGTTAGTTTTGTTTGTACAAAAACTTTTTAATTTAATATAGTCAAAATTATGTATCTGGTGTTCAATTGAGAGTTCCAGTTCTTCTTTGGACATAAATTTATTCATTCTTTACAGGTCTCTTCAAAAATTTTTAATCAAGTTTCTTGTTTTCATAATTTCAAACTTGAAATTCAACATTCCCCATTCTCTTATGGGCCCAGTACACAGGGTCAGACTAGCAGATAATTTAATAAGGTTGACAGATATTTTTAATATTTCTTCATTTCTATAAATTGTGTGTGTGTATCAGGATTTGATCAGTTCCCCTCCCCGTATGCATTTGTACTCACCTAGATGGCACAGTGAATAGAGCAGCACTGAACTTGGGGTCAGTAAGACTTGAATTAAAATTCAGCCTCAGACACTTGCAAGGAATGTGATTCTAGGCAAGTCACTTAACTTCTTCCTTTTTTACCTGTTTCCTCATCTATAAAATGGGAATAACAATAGCATCTACCTTCTATGGTTCTTGTGAGTAGAAACTAATTTAATATATATTTTCACTTTGAAAATTTAAATTTTTTTATTTAAAACTTAAATTTAAAATAAGAAAAAGGAAAAAAAAGACATTGCCATGTGCCCATTAGAACATTAGGGAGGATTCAAAATAAGTAACAATAAATTTCCAGTGCTTTTTAAAGTAGCTTTTAAAAAGATAGCTATCATCACAGTCATTATCATCATTAGCTATTATTCACAGATATAAAAGAAAGAAAATAGTATTATTGGATCACAAAGAGATAAGGAAAGATTCTGATTCCATATAAATATCATAGGTAGGTTTTTAAATAATTTGCATGTCTACTTTTCTTTTTTTATTAAAGCAATATACACCCAGGGAGAGGCCTGTGGGATCTGAGTGTGGACCACAATATAACATTTTCATGCTTTCTGTTGATGTTTGTTGCATTTTGTTTTCCTTCTCAGGTTTTTTTCTTGTAGATCCGACTTTTCTAGCAAGATAATTGTATAAATATTTATACATATATTTCACTTGTCATATATTTTAGCATAATTAACATATATTAGACTACCTGCCATCTAGGTGAGAGGATAAGGGGAAGGAGAGAAAAATTTGGAACAGAAGGCTTTGCAAGGTCAATGTTGAAAAATTACCCATGCATATGTTTTGCAAATAAAAAGCTTTATTAAAAAAAGAAAAAAATTACAAAAAAGTGACATTTCCCTCCCCTTATCTCCTAAGCATCTTAAGATATACTTAAATAAAAGATAACATTATTTTAAAGAGATATAAACATGTTTCTCTACTATATCCTATAAGTCTTATTTTCTCTCCCTATAGGACCTTTCCAAATCCTGTTATAAGAAAAGTAGACATGCAAATATTTTAGCATAGTTAACATGTATTAGACTTCCTACCATCTAGGGGAGGGAATGGGGAGTGGGAGGGAAAAAATGTAATAGAAAGCTTTGCAAGGGCCAATGCTGAAAAATTACCTATGCATATGATAAGGAATTGGAAATTGAAAAGATATCCATCAATTGGGAATGTGTGAACAAGTTGAATGTAATGGAATTCTATTTATTGTTCTGTAAGAAATGATGAGCAGGTGAATTTCAGAAAAACCAGAAAAGATTTGCATGAACTGATGCTGAGTCAAGTGAGCAAAACCAGGAAAACATTATACACGGTAACAGCAATATTATATGATAATCAATTATGATAGATTTGGCTCTTCTCAGCAATACAGTGATCCAAGACAATTTCAAAAGACTTTTGATGGACAATTCTATCCACATCCAGAGAAAGAAATATGGAAACTGCATGCAGATTAAAGCATATTATTTTCACTTTAAAAAAATTGTTTTTTTCTTTCTCATGGTTTCTCTCTTTTTTAAAGATTCTTCTTTTATAATATGACTAATGTGGAAATATGTTTAACATTTCAGACTACTTGTCTTGGGGCAAAGAAAAATTATTTTTAATTTGGCAACACTCATTTTCAACTTTTGTACTGTGCTCTTTTTGACATATATGCATATGCCCACTCTATATATGCCCACTTAATATATACATATTTCCTTTATATATAATGGTTACCTATTTGAATTTAAGTTCCTTGTGAGTAGGGATTGTTTCATTTACTATATTTGTATCCCTAGTGCCTGGTACAGCTCTTGGACTATGGTGAGCATTTAACAAATGCTTGCTAATTAACTGGATTAGATTAAATTGGAAAGATGGGGCTCAAGAGTATTGCAAGATAAGTTTTTGTATTTGGATTGATAGGTATGGTATCTTATAAGCATCTCTGTTCAGGATGCCTACAAAACTATCCCAGACTCCAGTTTGTTTGTAGTTGATGGCATAATCAGTTTTCAATTGTGAATTATGGGTCACTGATTTAGAGGCATCATAATACAATATAAAGAGAATTTGTAGTTGGAGTCAGGACCTAAGTGTGAATTCTAACTTTTTTCTTTTGTGCCTGCCTGACATTGGGAAAGCAGATAATCAATTAAAAAGCATTCATCAAGCACTTACTACATGCCCAGAGTGTCAGACACAATGCTACATACTGTGCATACAAAGAAAAAGCAAAAATACTCCTTGCACTCATGAAATGTATATTACTTGAGCTACTTGTATCTCAGTCATCTCATCTATAAGATGAAACAATTGGACTAGATGACTTTTAAGGATTTTCTCTTCTCTTAATCTATGACCTTATGATTTCATAAAGTCAGTATACAAGGAACACCACACACAACTGAATTAACAAGGGCAGAATACTACCAAAATAAATAAATTCTTCTTAATTCAACTAAAATTTGAAATCCATTTCCTTGAAGCGTTTTTCCTAAGCCTTATCCTCAGACTGAGTAAACTAGATTTCACCTTATAGATTTTGGTAATTTGCCCAGAACCAGTTTATTTTCTATTATAGAAGTCTTCCTGCAGGGTTTATTTTCTCAATCCCACTGTTTCTACTCCATCAGTAGTTTTCAACTGTTATAACTCAGAGGATCTAGGAATCTGATGCAGGACCCCTCTCCCAAAACCACTTAGGATGAACTTGATTTTTTTTTTAGTCCTTCACCTCCAGGCTAATTTGAATTCTTCTACTTCCTTTAATTTTTTAAATTAGCTTTTATTTTCAAATAGCAAGCATTTTTTTTCATTCCTAACTTCCTTCACTACTTAAAAAAAAGAAAAAGTACAAAGGAACCTTTGTAACAAATATAAAAAGTCAAACAAAATTCATTCTTATATTGGTCATCTCTCTCTCTCTTTCTCTGTCTCTCTTTCACATACACACACCCACACCCACACCCACAACCACCCCCCCCACACACATATACCCCTCATCCTGTAGATGGAGATCATCTGTCAAGAGATGAGCAACATAGCTGCCTAATGAGGTGGCCAGAGATCTTGTTTGTTTTTACAACATTGTTTATTAAATAAATTGTTCTAGTTCTGTTCACTTTATTCTAAATCAATTCATCCAGCTCTTCCCAGGTTTCTTTGAAACCATTCCTTTTGCCATTTTTTAATGGAAAAATCACATTGTATTGCAATCTTATACCATAATTGGTTGTCATTTCCCAACATATGGGAACCTTTTAGTTTCCAGTTCTTAGATGTCAAAAAAAGAGCTACTATAAACATTTTTGATATATATATATATATAAATATTTACCTCTTTCTTTGATATCCTTAATAATGTTATCACTAGTTTAAAGAGTATACATAGTTTATCAACTTTTAGAACATAGTTCTAACTTTCAAAAATCATGGGACCAATTCATAAATCTGTTGATAGTGCCTGTTTTCCACAGTCTCTACAACATGACTCGGGGCTATTTTAATGATTTATTATAAACCTAATTATTACTGATTTGAGATATTTTCATATGGTTATTAATAGTTTGGATTTCTTCATATCCTTTAAACATTTATCAATTGGGAAATGGCTCTTGAAGCAAGTTCCTAAATATTTTGGAAATAAGACATTTATCAGAATATCTGCTATAAAATTTTTTTCCTCTTCACTTGTTTCCCTTCTAATCTTACCTACACTGGTTTTGTTTGTTCTATTCTTCAATATGAAAAATATTATCAAGAGACAAATGAAAAATGACACAGGGCAATAAAAAGGTGAAGACATTCAATTTTCATTAATAAATACATTATAAAGGTATGAAATTTTTGTTGATATACATTTAAAATTATAATTATTATAGCAATGACTCATGACACTTTAGAAAAAAAACAGGACCTGTAGGCTTTACCCCAATACCCTACTATTCACTTTCCATTACACAGAAGCCTCTGGGGAATATCAAATCCCTCAATTGTATTGGCAAATTAATGTCTGCAGTAATGGCCAAAACTAGTCACCAATTCTAACCCTGGTTACCTATCCTCCAGCATGAATTAACACCAGTCTGGAATAATGATTTTCTCATCAGATATATACAGGTTCCCAATTCCTTCATCCCATTGTCTAACCTTGCTTGATCCAGATAAAAAACCTATTTAAAAACTTGCTAGATTCTACTTGTTTTGTTACCCAATTTCACAAGTGATTCTTTCATACCTACCTGATTTGTGCCCTTTCTCCCTGACTGTCCTTTCATACTCTATTTCCCCTTCAGTAATTCTGGCTTGCCTTACTTTTTTCCTCCTGTGTCTTGCAGTGGTCTATGTTTCTTTTTAATGCACTTTGAAATCTCAAACTTCAAATGGTATTATAACACCTTGCTACAGGGGTTTGGAGTAAGAGAATCTCTATTAAATTCTGAACTCTCACCCTTAGGATGAGTTTGACCATGATCAGATCACCTCACTTCTCTGAGCCTCAGTTTCCTCATCTGTAAAATGAGAAAGCTAGATGATCTCTACAATGTTACTATTTATTAAACATCTGACACTGTACCAATCACTGGGGATGCAAAGAAAAGAAATAAGAAGTTCCTGTTCTTATAGTCTGAAGTGGAAGGCAATATGTAAACAAATATTTACACACAAGACATTTTGGGGGTTAATTGAAGATAATCTCAGAGGGAATGCAGTGCAGTGAAGAAAACCTGGGAAAAGCCAAGATGAAACATTATCTAAGACTTGAAGGAAGAAGGGAAACTGGCAAGTGGGGATAAAGAAGGAAAGTGTTAAAGGCATGGAGACAGTTAATGAAGATTCCCAGAGTCAGGAGTGGGAGCATCCTGGGGGAGGAATAGTAATGAGGCTGATGTCATACATATAAGAGAACACAGGAGTGAGTAAAGGGTAAGGAGATTGGAAAGGTAGGAAACTATCAGGTTAGGGAGGGCTTTAAAAGTCAAACAGAATTTTATAGTTGATCTTGGAGGTGATAGAGGGCTACTGGAGTTTACTGAATTGGGGAGCCAGGATGATATTGCCTTAGGAAGATTAATTTGATAGTTGACCATAGGACAGACTGAAGAGGGGAAAGATTTGATGTAAATAGACCAGATATCAGATTACAGAAGTAGTCCAGACATAAGGTAGTGAGAGCCTGGATCAGGTGGTGGCAGTATCACAGGAAGCACATAAGAGAAATGTAAGATCCTTTGATCCTACCAATTATATTTCTATAAACCTACTTAGAAAACTTGAGTTCATTCTGCATTTCTGTTTAGTTATTTCAGTTACCTGACTCTTTGTGACCCTATCTGGGATTTTCTTGGCAAAGATAAGGGAATGGATTGCCAGTTCCTTTTCCATCTCATTTTGCAGATGAGAAAACTAAGGTAAACAGGTTAAGTGACTTTCCCAGGGTCACACAGCTACTAAGGACAGATTTAAATCCAAGATGTGTCTTTCTGACTCCTACCCTTCCACTCTATCCATTGACCTATGTGCTACCCCTGTCCTTGGGTGCTACATTGTTGTCACCCCTAAAGCCCCACTTTCACTATATATATATATATATATTAAATAATGTTAAAAGTATTCCTATATCATCAAAACATGAATATTTTCACAAATATAGTTCCAAAAGTTGCCTCATTTCATAAGACTTCCCTAAGAAGAAGCCAGGAAGTAAAGACATGCCATTACTATGGCCAGCTTCTAATTCAATGCTCTCAAAACAATCAGCTACCTTGTGCCTGTCCATTGAGCTTTCTGTCAAGGCTGTTAAGACACAGCTAAGGGCTTTAGCGTCTCCATTCAGCATACTTCTAATAGCCTCATGATTGCCAAGTGATTGAGTACAATCATAGGAAAAAGGCAGAAAATGGCCTCTTCTATCACTTGTTCTGCCCTCCACTCCCACTCCCAGCTGGTCCCACAGGGACAGCAGGATTACTCCCTAATGCATATTTTCTAGCACTTTCCCCCACTTCTATTTCAAAATGTCTTTAAATTGCTGATAGTGCTAGTGGAAAAAAAATAAAAACAAGGAAATATTTATTTGTAGGCTAATGCTAGAAAATTATTTTCTATAAATTTATGATCCCATATAACTGAGTTCTTTTCCTTTGTCTGTACATGAAAACAACTTCACAGGAAATCTTAATAAATGAACTCACTGGATAAAACAATGATTCCTTAATCACTACCACCACTACTGCCAAAGACACCTGACAACTGTAGGATATTTATTCTGTTTTCTTTTTTTCCTTTCTTTCTCAATGTTCTATTTTTTTTTCTCATGTATCCCATACATGCACATAATATTCCACCTGGAAAAGATGAAGTTAAACTTATAAAAAAATATGAGATTAACATGATTGATTTTCCAGCTCTTCTCTTGATCACCTTGCTTTTTGTGGAATTCTGTTTTTCATCATTGAAGATTATTAATATCAATATCAGAAGAAAAAAATCAGCATCCTACATAACTTATGTATTTATATGCTCCTGGATGGAGGCAGGGGACAGGCTAAATGTTGTCATCTCTTTCACTGTGATTTTGTGATTTCCTGCATTTCAACTGCTCAGGGCATATTACAAGGTATCTTATCGATTTAGATGGAGATTTCTTATTAACTAATTTTTTTTTCTACATGAGATGTTATGCATTTCTGGAATTGATGTACCTTCAAGCAAATCCAAGAAACATGAACATCAAGGAGGGAAAAACAGTGAAGTTACTTGTTCTTTTACCTTTAACCCAATTCTTCTTTCCACCTCCACTCTTAAGGTATGTCCTCCACCTACTCTCTGACTTGAAAGCAATATTTAAGTGGAAGAAACTAATTGTGGCCTAGTGGAATATGATAATCAAGTATGCCATTCCTTTCAAGTCTCTCTTATCAGATCAATTTGTAAATAATTTTAAGTACATGGGTATGCAGAGAGCTGTACCTCAAAACACTTCCATCTAACTGGAGAATCTAAGAATTATCTCTTCTCTCAGGAATTTTCTGCACAGAGATTCACAATGTACAATGTCTTCATTTGTCTCATTATCCACCCTTTAATTGGAACAGACTGATAAAAGATAAGCTTATTTCTAAATTGGGTCTCACTCTCACTCTAGCACAAATTATTTCAATCAGATCCTAAGAGTTTAGAACTTCTGGTTCAGAGATGACAAGTGATATTCTAATACAGCCTTTTAATACACTTTGGTAAACAAGAGTATATTCTTTGTTTAAAAAATAAAACTGCTTTTTAGATAGACTATAAGACAAGGACTTTTAACTTAAGGTCTGTAAAGCTGTTTGTAATTGTTGTTTTTGGCAACTATATTTCAATTTTATTTGCTTTTCTTTATAATTCTATGTATTTAATTTTATTCATTTAAAAACATTCTCAAACTGGATTCATAGGCTCAGTCTTGCAAAGAAGTCCATGGTCAACTACTTTTTCAATTGTAATACATGAATTTTGTCAACAGCCAAATCAATCTGTCTTGATCAACATAATTGGTCAATGCTATTAAGTTAATAGTAGTGCTGATGATTGATCAGCCTCATTGCTGGATTAATGCAACTGTGTGGAATATGGATCAGTTGGATTGACCACAACAAACACCACTAACCCCAACTGCCTTTTAGTTTACATATATAGACCAGCTTTTAGTTATTGACATGGAAAACATACTTGAATAAAACAATAATAGCAACTGACATAGAATTATACATAAAGAACTAGAAAAGAACATCCTTGGAATCCAGTGCTACTTCCTCATTTTAGATGGAATAAAATTAAGGCTTTGATCAGCTATACTTGTTCAAGGTCACATTGGGAGACAGTAGCAAGGATGGGAATGAAACCATTGACTATCATAATTTCAAATCCAATAGGCTCCATCACACCATACTACCTTTCTTGCTGTAAAATTTTATTTTCATTATCTCACAATCATCTGTGAAATTGTTACAATAGTTATTAGTATCCCCCTTTTTACATATGAAGAAACTGGGGTAGAGAAAGCCTGATTGGCCTCCCCTATAGTCACACAACCAGTGTTATGAGTAATGATAATAATTAACATTCATATAGTACTTTAAGGTTTGCAGAGATAGAAATGGTAATAGCACTAACTTCACATATTTTTAAAATACATGTAATAATTAAAAAGTTATTATCTTAGTTGAATCTTTAAAAAATAACTGTGAAATTAATTGTATTACTATTCCCATCTTATAGTTGAGGAAACTGAGGCAGCCTCGGGTCACACAGCTGGTGTATATATATGTGGCAGAATTTGAACAGTGGTCTTCCAAATTCAGTTGTCTATCCATGAAGTAAACTCAATGCTTTCCCCAAAAAGGTAGGATTCAAAACTAAGTTCTACTGACTTTATCTCTGGCATTTCATAAGATGTATTTAACATATTTCAGCATGATAGATTCAGAACTGGAAAGAACCTTAGATAATATATGATAAAAGATGAAAGAACTAATATCCAAGAGAGTATGTGGTTTTTCTAAGGTCTCTAAGGTAAAATGGAGTTAGAAGTTGAACCTGAGGCTTTTAATTACAAAGACATCTTTCTACCATGCTATCCTTACATATTTACTGTGCATTATGATTATACATTTTGAGACCCCTGACATAGGTTCTTACTGTTAAAACAAAGTAATAATTAATAGAATATACATTGTACAACTATTTCCTAACTCTTCTGTTTACCTGACATGGCAATTGCAGAGAATGAAAGTAAGGCAACTACAATTAACAAATTATATAAATGCTGTGGCAATGGGGAGGGGGTAATTATGCACTGCCAAAGCTGGTTTTTCTTGTGCAAAGTCTGCTTGCAAGAGTTATTCTGAATGTTTGCTAGTGGTTGATCTTTTTTTTTTTATCCCTTAAAAATTGCTATGCTTTGGAAAACCCTGATGATAGTATGAATAGGTCAACATAAACTTGAACTTTTATTGGTCTAGCAGAGGACAGAATATAAATATCAAAGCAATTTGGATTTTCTGAAAGTTAGGTTAAATTCTCCTATGTGCTGCAAATAAACAGGGAAAACTATAAGTAAAATGAAGGTATTATAGACAGATGTGGCACACAGTGCAATTATTTCATTCACCTCTGCATTATCACTGTTCACATCTGCTTTAAATGGGAAACAAAATATTAGAGAATGCCAAACTCATTGTCAGGTAAGAGATGAGGAAAGTAACAATAAGACAGAGAAGAAGAAATGTGAAAATGGATTTCCCTGGCAGGAAGTAAAATTGCCATGCCCATTATAATAATTACCAAAAAAGTATGTGGTTTATAACTAGAGAATAGCTTACAATCATTTGGCTCAGTTCTTATCGTCAATCTAAAGTCTCCAAAATGTGATGGCCAATAATCTTGGTGGTGACCCAGAAGCCCTGCCAGATGGAGCAGATGGATAGATGGATAGCTAAATGACAACAAGCATGTATCAGAAGAGCTCAGAGGAGAAGATTTCTTAGGACTCCTATATGCATTTTCTTCCTCTTTTAGGTAATACATTTTTCAGCAAAAAGGTCAAATCAGTGGGGCAGAAAATCATTCTGACTCAAAGGCTGTTAGAGTCATGGGGGAAAAAATGGGCTCTGGCATGCTTGAGCTAGCTACTCACTGGCAGACACCTGCATTAAAAACACATATACATACACAACATAAATAAAAAAAACATGACAAAGAAGCAAAACCTTTCAAGAGAATGTTAGCTGGATCAAAAATATTCAGGAAAAAAGCTACCAGAGAAATTATGTATGTCTGAATTGAAAATTTTTCATTACTGAGGCTCTTACCCTCTCCTTCTGGTCTGATTCCAGAAATGCACCCTGGGAGCACATTCTCATTCAACAAGATAGGGGATTCCTATACTAGATAAATATTGGACTAACTATTCTCTAAAATTTCTTCCAAATCTGGAACTCTATATTTCTATACCTTTCCAGCAACTTAAGCATTGCAGCAGACATCTGGAGGAGAAAAATGTTTAAATCCTGTGTAATTTCTTGGAAAACAGTTTCATGTGTGTGTGTGTGTGTGTGTGTGTGTGTGTATGTAAGCATGCCTGACACATATTAAGCATTTTATGAATGTAATTATTATTATTATTATTATTATTATTATTTATAGAATATCTTTTAAAACATACCAATTACATATGCACAGATGTGTATTTTTTCATTATGTTTCTCTATGATAATATATAACCTAATATACACATCTATATATTATGTAAGATAACATTATTTGCTACATTTACATTACTTAAATATTTATAAGTGCAATGTAAGGATATAAGATGAATGTGTGTGAAAGTCTTCACATTTTTCCATGTATAATACATATTTTATTATCTATATTGTATCTGCATAATTTATTATTTATATCATATATCTGTTATATAATATATCATATGTTAAACATAAATATGTATGCATAATGTATGAAGACTCCTAATATATGAGTCTTCAAACTCTCTACATATAATACATATCTATATTATCTATAGCAAAATATTCATATCATATTATCTATATCTTATCTATGTAATGTATCATATCATATTTGTC
Organism: Myrmecobius fasciatus; assembly: GCA_023553655.1. Classification (NCBI taxonomy): domain Eukaryota; kingdom Metazoa; phylum Chordata; class Mammalia; order Dasyuromorphia; family Myrmecobiidae; genus Myrmecobius; species Myrmecobius fasciatus. The sequence continues at coordinate 121,491 of JAJPUD010002515.1, forward strand.
ATATATTATATGTAGACATATGTATATAATGTATATATGTGTGTATCTTGATACTCCCACTATGTATATAATATCTATCTTTCTACCTATATCTCACATATCTATACAATGTATTATCTATATCACAATCCACATGTTATATAATAAAATACATGTCATATATTACATATGGATATATATAATATATATATGTGAGAGTATTCACACTTCCTCTTTATATATATCTATATTATCTATCTCATATATCATCTACATCAAAGCTTCTTAAATTATAGATTGCAACCCCATATTGAGTCATGTAAATGAATATGAGGTTTGTAAAAATCTTGGCAACAGCAAAAGGTTTCTGAATGCAATGTCCAAAAATTAATTCAAAATCATACATATAATGAATCCCAGGTGTTTCTGGCAGTGTGTGCCTGTGTTGCATTACACAACTTCACTGCAGCCTTGGTTCTAAACTCACAGCACATGCACTTTGCACTGTATATGCACAAATGTTTCCAGAAACACCTCAGCTCAGATTTATACAAGGACACATAGAAATTTCTAGGACAAAAAGGGGTCACAAGTGGAAAAAAATTTAAGAAGCCCTGATCTATGTTGCATATTTGTTATGTAATGTATATATGTATACATATATAAATGACAACAAGCATGTATCAGAAGAGCTCAGAGGAGATTTCTTAGGATTCCTGTATGCATTTTCTTCCTCTTTTAGGTAACACATTTTTCAACAAAAATATATATCATATAGATATATGTATATAATGTATATATGTGAGAGCTCTGATCTATATTGCATATTTATGTTATATAATGTATTATATCATATATATCATATATCACATATAGATATGTGTATATAATGTATATATGTGAGAGAATCTTCACATACTCTCTTTGTATATAATGTGCATCTATATTATATATATGTATATTATCTATATTACATATTTATTTATTATATTATTTTTTATTTTATTTATTTATTATATTATTACATCACATATATTATTTATATCACATATTATTTATTTCACATAATTATGCTATATGATGAATTATATGCCATATATCATGTTACATATAGAAATGTATGCATAATAGAAATGTGTTTGAGAATGTCATCACACTCCCTCTCTCTATATATATATTATACTAGATCCCCTATCAAATAATTATTAACTAAAAATCCTCAAAAGTATTATTTCACGTGCTAGTTGTTGCAAAGTACTTACTTAAACTTTTAGATGTTATTATTCTGAACTCAATGAAATTCGTCTCATTACTACCGCCTATATCTGGCCGACCACACCATTTAATGGAAAATAAATTCAAAGAGCATGAAGACACAAGGCCAGACAATTATGTTCCATTACTCAGAATACACATTGAATAACTTGAGGTCAATGAAGTGCCTTCTTTTTTCCTAGTCTCACCAATCAAGAGGCCCACGGGAATGCAGTTTCAGACTTGTCTTATAGTTTGGAATGGTTTCAGAAATACATGAAAAGCAGCAGCACAAAGAATGACAAAAGGAAAGCAGAAAGCAATTTCTAATAGGTTTTCTGAAGTGTCTTTCTCCAGATAAGGAATTCAGGATTAACAATTGGAATTCATTCAAATCCACTTCAAATCCCAATGCATTTGAATGATCCTTACAGATTATAGAGGCTGCAGCAGCAAGGATACAGTGCAAAGAACCTTAACCTGAAATTCAGTGGACCTGGGTTTTTCCATTTGCTATCTCTGTTATCTTTGTTGAATCACTAAACCTTTCAGGGCCTGAGTTTCTTATGTAGAATGAGGGGAGCTGGACTTGAATACCACTTTTAGCAATGGCTCTGTGCTCCCCAAACAGATTTTTCTACCTAAATTATAAGGCTTTAAAGTAGATGGCTGTATATGGAAGACCAAGTTGTACATAGCAGATATAAGGCATCATTAATATTTCTGTTATATGGTGCTAAGGGAAACATATATATGCATGCAGGAAACAAGACAGCTAGGTGTTTACATATTCTATACATGTAATGTTTCAACTGGACCTTGTTCTAATGTCATCCTAAAAGTCTATGATATGTATATATTTCACAGGTATAAAAGTGATTTAGATTTCATCCATAGGAATGGGAACAAATAAACCATAATATTGAAGCTTTGCTAATAAATTCTTTTGTCCCATGAATTTGTAAATATGAGTCTATTTTACCTCATCCTAGGGAACATATTAATAAAAATGCAAGACTGGCCTTGTTCTTATCATACAAGTTATATTTAAAGACAAATATTTGCTCATAGAATTTCACAGGAAAAGTGGTGTGAAACACTTTACCAGAGAGATTTTATAACCATAAAGGAAAAGGCAGGATAGGTAATGGGTGAGGAATAATGCATAGGAAGTATGTAAGAATAATCCATTGGAAGCACTTCATTGATATGAAGCTTCTGAGCATGGCAGATGAACTTCTTACAAAGGATTCAGGGGAGGATATGAGCAATAAAAGAGAATTATTGGGAAGTTGAAACGAGCTCCTAAAGCAATGAAATCACAGATACATAAGATCAGTTATCTAGAAATGAAGGCCACCTCAAAAGCATCTGTTTTGCTATCCATTCCCTCCATTTGACAGATAGGGAAACAGAAGTCCAAAGAATTATTATATTGATAATAGGTATGAAAGATAGAATCTGAACCAAACTCTTCTAACCTCAGAGACAGTGCCTTTTCTATTACTCTATACTATCTGAATCAAGTGTTTAGAAAATAAACAATTATTTTCAAAATTAACAATTTCAGTGTTGTTTCAAGAATGCTTTTGTGTGGTTAAATAATTTGATTAATTTCTTCAGGAAAAAAGTATGTATGTATGTATATATCTTCTAAGTAGTTTACAATCTTTTGGTCTTTTAAAAAAATTATTGATTCTGATTTATATGTCTCATTATACATTTCACCATCCTTTTCCATAGATACTTTCGGCTTAAAGACAACAAGAATCATTTGTTGCCTTGTTTTGGGAGAACTTTATTAAGCTCAAAGTTTGTAGTTCTCTATTTCTTCATCTTCTTCAACAGATACTAGAATATAATCTGCAATTATTTTCAGAGTGATCTGTTTATATATACTAATTACGATAAATGCAAGTGGAGATGAGGATGGGAATTAATCTTCAAAAATATTTAATATAATGTGATCAATATAATAAGTCAAAATTACAAAAAGAACATTCTAATTAAAAAAGGATCAATATTTGGATATAGATATCTCATCCTAAACAAACAGAGGAAATACAACTGTAAATAAAATTTAAAAATAAATTAATCAAGGAGAAATCTGTCAAAATTCAAAACTGGTGGTGGAGCCAGGATGGCGGAGTGAAAACATGACTCTCTACATCCTCCTCTGACCTTCTCTCAAATCAACAATAAAATAAGCCCCTGAACTGATCTTCAAATCAACAAATCCAGAAATATTTGGACACTGCTTGCTGATATCTCTGAAGAACTTCATATCAGGTTTGTCTAATTCGGACAGAGGGATAACCAGTGGTGTAGACTGGAAGTGAGGGTGGGACTCAGCTCACTGTGGCAGAAACTCCAAACTCCAAGCTCCAAAAACCTGGAGTTTATCTGAGGCACTCAGGACACTCTGCCCTGATTGGGGGCAGGTGTTCTGGCAGATTTGCCTTGTTTAAGGAGTAATTTGGACTTAGTCCTAGCCCCCACTGGCCCAGCACCTTAAGTTAATTCACCAAAGTGCTCCAGGGCAAAGAACTTCAGCCGCCATTTTTCCAAGCCTTAAAGAGACATCCACACTGTCTTAAAAAAAAATGAAGAAGCAAAAGAGAGCTCTCACCATAGACAACTTTTATCGATAAAAAGAAGGGCTGACCCCAGATCCTGAGGTTCCTTTAGACAAAACTCCAGAGGAAGTTATTAAGGACCATCACCGGTCCCTTGTTCAAAAGGCCTTTCTGGAAGATTGCATAAAGAACCTCAAAAGAGAGCTGGAGGATAAATGGGGAAATAAATTGAAATCAGTGCAAGAAGGATATGATGCCCTGCAAAAGAGATATGAAAAAGACACCAATTTATTGAAAAATAAAATTAGTGAAGTGGAAAAAGAGTGCAATGAACAAAAAAATTCAATTGGCCAGTTACAAAAGAAGCTTAAAAAGGTAACTGAAGAAAACTACACTTTAAAAATAAGAATTGAACAAATGCAAGTGAATGACTCAATAAGACTTCAAGAATCAGTCAAACAAAAACAAAAAAAAATGAAAAATTAGAAGAAAATATGAAATATCTCCTAGGAAAAACAACAGACTTGAAAAATAGATCTAGGAGAGACAATCTAAGGATTATT
>JAJPUD010002515.1:130862-265877 GCA_023553655.1 Myrmecobius fasciatus
TTATTAACATGTAGTGGACTTCCTGCCATCTAGGGGAGGGGAGGGGACTGGAGGTAAAATTTGTAATGGAAAGCTTTGTAAAGATCAATGCTGGAGAAGGAGCCATACATATGTTATACAAATAAAAAGCTTTAATAAAAAAATTCAAAACTAGTCTTTGCAATAAAGTGAATGTTCTGTCTAGTTTGAGATATTTAATTGGATATTCCTTTTACTTAGCTAAATGCCTTTAATGTCTTGTCAATTGCAATCTAGTTTTAAAACATTGTTAATTCTTTCATTATTATTGAAAGAAGCACACAATCCCCTCACAGAAAATTCCAAAATGTTATGGTTTTCTATTCTATCTCACAAAAATGAATATATAGTCAACTCTTAAGTATATGCTCACATGGAGAAAAAAATGTGGCATGATCAACTGAGTGGTGAATTAATAAGCATTTATTAAGCATATGAGAAAAAGAACAATGAACTGGAAATCAGAAGTCAAGAGTTCTGATCCAAGCTTTGCCACTTACAGATTCTGAACAAGTCAGTTTGGTTCTCAATTTCTGGAGATTGGACTAACTTGTTTCTAAGATCTCACATATCTCTCAAACGCTTATGATCATGCTTCCTGATAGTTTAATTATTTGTTGTTGCTTCTAGAGGCAAAGTGGAATAAAAGTAGAAAGAAGAAAGGGAATTCAAATAAGTCATATCTACTTTTAAGTAAAGTTTTAAGCCAACTTGTAAGAAGTTTAGTAATGGAGAACATTTTGTATTTAGTAGTTAAAACTTGCTGGAATTACCTGTGTATTTCAATTTTCAGTGTTGTTCCCATTCCCATTATGAGCACTTAATTGCAGCAAATCTAGTATTTTAACCCTTCAACTGCTGAAAAAAAACAGTGACTAATTCCACTGAGTGGCAAACTCTGCAATGGAGTTTTAAAACTCATCAAAAAATAAGATAAAACAAAAACAAAATGCATTTCCTTCTTGAATATAAATACAGATAAATAGATGATAGGATATCATAAATTGGGCTATTATTCACCCTATTTTATTATAGATTTATTACCTTGGACTTGAGTTTATAGACATTTGTGATTGGGGATAAAATGCTAAAATAGATGCAAATTCATAGGTGTATACAAACACACACATCTGTAAAGTTTTTTGTAGCATAATTCCTAAGGTACCTTTAAACTAATAATAATCATTATCCTTCAGAACATACCCCATACACTTATGGTACAGAATCTAAGAACTGTAGAAAGAATTAGCTAGAAGTCTTGTAACTGTCACATTTGTTTTCAAAAGTTTCACTTGAAGTTAGCATCAACAAGACAATTTCATAAAATGCATCTAACACATGATAGCTGTGTGATCATGAAAAAGTAACTCCTTTGAAAGTTAGTTTTCCTATTTCTAAAAGAGTCATAATAATATTTATGTTTTCTTCTTTTGTAGAGCTATCTTAAGGTCCAAATGAGATGACATATGTAAGGTACTATGTAAATATTGACTGCAGTTGTTGTTGCTGTTATTATTAATATTATTAAAATTCATATAAAGTAATCAAAACCTATGTGTGCTGGCACTGGTTGGCCAGCTCTGCTAGAGGGTGTGACTACTCTTTCTTTTTAGGGTTCTAGAAGTAATCCTAAGGGTCACTAGGATTTCTCATACTGTTGCTCACAAGTTCCCACGTGATTATTAGCCAGCTAATTAGCTTTTAGAAAGAACAGTTACGTGGGTAGCTAGGTGGCGCAGTGGATAGAGCAACAGCCCTGAAGTCAGGAGGACCTGAGTTCAAATCTGGTCTCAGACACTTAACACTCCCTAGCTGTGTGACCCTGGGCAAGTCACTTAACCCCAATTGCCTCAGTAAAATGCAAAAAAGAAAGAAAGAACAGTTACTAAGTAGATACAGGAAAGACAATTGCATTAGAAACATTCCCTTAAACCAGAAACATACTCTCCCTTTGCATATATAAGCTATCTGGAGAAAATAGGCTCAAGCCCATAGAGCATTGTGGACAGAGAATAAACACAGCTCTTGGTTACTAGAAGTCTTTCTCCTTTTCTGGCCATCTCACAAAATTCCTCTTTAGTGTAATTTACCAATGACCTCCAAAATTCAATGTCCTTGTAAACCCCTGCCTTTTTTGGTATATCTAGTTTACCAGTGTTATTAGCATTGCTAATTTAAGGACACTTAAATTACTGGTGCCTATGAAAAATCCAGATCTTTCAACCTTTCAAAATTTATGAAGTTATCATCAATAGATATTTCCATTTAGGAAGTTTGCTTCAACCGCCATTCAACTATAAATATGTAAGCAGAGTTTATCCCTGTGAGAGGATGACTATTCAAGAAGATCAGAGATTACAAGCAATTCATTGTCACTTGTGCACAATTCTATATTTCATGAAAAGAAATTGATAGAGAATAATCCCTCAGTATTTAAATATACAATATAGTTAGTGCTCCAGAACAGGCAGTCATTTGTTTTGAAGCAGGGATACAGAATACATAGAATCAAGATTCCCACTGTTGAAAATACAACTCCATATGTAGTACCAAACTTCTAAAACAGTTAAGGCATATGGAAGACATTAAATGGTACATAAACATGGCTAATCAGAATCCAACAGAGGTAATCTGTAAAGCATCCTTTTTTCAAATCAAAGTACTCACACATTCAATTTTACTTTGGTGGGCAGGATTTATCAGTGCAGACAACTTAAGTTTGATAGAATACTGCTGGATAATAAAAAATGATCATGCACATGTCTTCCAATGGGCAATCACTTTTGCTGGAAGCATTACCAGTAAGTAACTTTTAACAGGCAATTACAAATGTAACAAGTTATCGGTAAAAATGGTGAATCCAGTCACAATCCCAAATCATTCTGAAAAGCCATAAAGTTGCAGTACAATCATTTTTAGTTACCTTCTATTTTTTGCCTGACTTGCTGATACATCAAAAAAAAATAATAATAATGAACAAATATTTATGCACCACATGAAATGGATAGTGTAGAACAAGTAGGTCTATTAATCCTGAGGTCTGAAAATTCAGAACATCATATACTTTCCTCCAAGTAAATTGTGTTTATAATTGTTATTTCCTTACTGGAGAGGATACCAGTCCTTTATTGAGAAATGTCTGTTCATGATGGTAGCCTTTAAAAAGATGATGATTCTGACATACTATCAGTGGATCATAAATAGGTCACATTTCTATTTGTTCATTCATTAATTTAATAATGATTTATTAAATGCCTTAATTTCCCATGCAATAATAATAACAAAATTCCCAAGGATTAAAAACAAACAGTCCCTGCCATCAAGCCACTTACTACTGAGGGGAAAATAACACAGAAAAATAAATACAAATTGCCAACAAAGTACAAGAATAGTAATCTTAGTTGGGAGAGACTAATAAATGAGGGGATTAATTCAGGCTTTTATAGGAGGTGGCAATTTAGCTGAACCTTGAAGAAAACTTGTTGTTTTGAAAGATGGTGAGGAACAAATAAATTCATGACATGAGAAAGAATCTATTCAAAGGCAAGGAGATGATGATGGCATGTCTTCTAAAGGTAATACCAAGTAGGACAGGTGTGGCTTACAGTGTGAATGAAGGAGGTTAATATGTAGCCAGCCTAGAAAGATAGACTGTACCCAGATTATAAAAGTTTTCAAAATCAGGGGGACCTGCATTTTATTATGGAGGCAAGGATTCTTCATTTGAGAGTCCTTTTTGCAATTCATTCTATCATTTGGTTCTAGTGATCAACTGCATAAACCTATTAGAACAGTCTGCAAACAAAGAGCTGAGTCATATGAGCAAGAAGACCATGTTGGTCTAATTAACATTGCATTTTACAGATGAAAGAATTAACCAGCCATGGACTCTTCAAAGAAATATCTACATTCAGTCCAACAAGAATATTAAGTGCATATTATATACAAAACTTTGGAGACTCAAAGACAACCCCTCTCCAATTCCTGCCCTTGATCAATTGATAAGGATTAGATTGTAAACTCCTTGAGAACAGGGCCTGTTTTTATCTTGTCTTTGTTTTTTTAGCTTGTAGCACAGAAACACATAATAAGAGTATTAAAAGTTCTTAATTAATCAAATTTAAGATATATGCAGATCTATAATAAATTAGTTTTCTAAAACACAAGGGTAACATTACCAAGGGTAACAAGGAGAAGAAAAACTTCTTTCAGAAATCTACTAAAAGGTCTAGGAAATGTTTTTTTTTTTTTCTGACAGTTTATTTTTACCTGAGTTTCTATATGCATCAATGTGAGTACTTACATTATACATCAAGGTAGAACTACTCTGAGCACTGCCTACTGAAAAGGATGTAGAGAACCCCTGCTATCTACAGATGATGATTTGCCTATTTTGCACATACCATCATGTGCAAGGTAGAATGTGTCTTGAAATCAACAAGCTGTCCTGTTGTGAGGGACTGCCTTTTTCTGACAACCCCTACACTGCTTCTGATTGATGTATCCTCACATTGTGGAAAACCTTAGGATACTAGGGTCCAGATCATTTCAAGGGTGCTTTCTGCATAGTACCTGATATTTATTTATTTGTAGGTTGTTTTGGTTCAATCAAAATACAAAATTGCATCCTAATGGCTTGACTTCTGGAATGCTATCTTGTAATACAGAATTCAGGCTAGAAACTTATTTGTGAATTCTAATGCTGGCAGCTAAAGATTTTGACCATCAGGTAATACTTTTCCCAGATTATATTTCTCTTGTGGTAGTTCTCCAGAACACTATGTATATTCTAATATATGTAAATAGATGAGCATTTGCTATACAGAGTTATCAGCATAAACGGCTAGTTAATCTGATATTTATTTTAAATTGATTCAATGAAACATTTGTTGAGTACCTAGTGTATACTGCTGTGATGAAGTACACAAAATCAATAAGATGCCTGTCATTTGTCCATAAGGAATCTACAATCTAATAAGAAAGACAATTGAATGTCAGTTTGTAAGCATTTATTAAGTGCTTCTATGTGCCAGGCACTGTGCTAAGCCCTAAGGATATATATATATATATATATTTAAATGGCAACACAGTCTCTGCCTTTAATAGTTCACAATCTAATAGGGGAAACAAAAGGCAAACAACTATGTACAAACCAGGTATAATGTTATATTGGTGTAAACAAAGGACTACACAAGGAGAATCCAGGAGTAAGAAATCATAAGAATAATAGGAGCTACAAAACACCTTAGAGGTTACCTGGTCCAAATTCGTTATTTTATAGCTGAGGACCTACGGACCATATAACTTCTTTCTTGGAGGCAGCAATAGGGTGGGGTAAAGGAAGATTCAATGAAGGGGGTAACACTGATACTGGACTTTGAAAGCTAGGTAGGATTTAGAAAGGCAGAAACAAAGGAGGAAGAATAGAGTCACTAGGACATGAAAGAGCATGGTGTATTTAAGAAATAGTACATAATGAAATATATATAAATGGGGAGTAGAAGGAAATAAACAAAATACTAGAAACATACAGATTATGGCCAGATTGAAGCCAATTTTGAAAACTAAGTGATTTATACTTTACTCTTCCTAGTGTTGAATAATTGAAGATTTCTGATCAAATCAATTTCTGGAATCATCAGTGTTATTCTTCAAGGAAAAATCTCTGAAAAATGCAGACAAAATGAATTTGAGAGGAGACATTGGAAAGGGACCAGTGTGGAAGCTACCATGGTACTCCAGGAAAGAAGTCATGATGGCAGCAGGAAAGACGAATGGAATAAAAGTAAGAAGTACTACAGAAATGGAAGCACAATGAATAGAATTTGGTGACTAAATTTGTGTGTAAAAAGAAAAGTGATAGACAAGATGATTTTTGCTATTGTTGTTCAGTCATGTCTGACATCATTTGGGGTTTTCTTGGCAAAGATGATGAAGTGGGTTGCTACTTCCTTCTCTGGCTCATTTTACAGATGAGGAACTGAAGTAAACAAAATAAGTGAGTTGCTTAGGGTCACTCAATTAATAAGTGTTCTGAATTCAGATTTAAACTCATGAAGACAGGTTTTTCTGACTCCAGGCTCATTATCAAGAAATGTTTCCTGCAGTAAGCTTATGTTGACCTTCAAAAAAAGATAGGAATTCAAAAAATATTGAACATTTCATGAGATAATAGAGGTAATATGTTCTTATAAAAAGAGTGATTTCTTGAAAAATGCAGTTCCATTTTAATTGCTGCTATAGAAAACCAATGTAAATAAATTATCTATCCACTGCACCTTCTAGCTGCCTAGTCAGAATGACAGAATGATGCTATTAGTAGTATTGGGGTAATTCAGAGGAAGAACTGGTTTACAAGGAAGCTGTTGAGTTGTAATTTGGACATATTGAGCATAAGATACTGGCCTAACATCCAAGCAACATCCAACAGGTTACTGGAAATGAAAGGGTTCAGTGTCAGAAAAAAGTTATGGGTTAGAGTTGCTGATTTAGGAGACTTTTGAAGAACAGAGAAGGTACAATCTAAATTAAGGAACAAAACAATTCAATTCACTTTTTTTATAATTTGTTAGGCATCTAATGTGTTTGGAACACCATATTAGGCACTAGGGAAGATGCAAAATTCGGCTGACAGAGTCCCCACCTACACTCAATGGACAAATAATCTGATAATGGGAAGACAAAACATCTCACCATTATATCATTTGATCATCTCTCTAAATCTGATTCTCTCATAAACAACACATACACAAATTACTCCAGGTATAAGAGAAAAGCAATGTGAGGTCTAAGAAGAGAAATGCTACAAGCTAAAGCATCAAAGAAAGTTTTCTGCAGGAGGCATACATTGACCCTCAAAGAAGAGATAGGAATTAAAAAAAAATTGAACATTTCATGAGGTAATCAAAGGTGATATTTCTTATAAAAAGCAGTGATTTCCAAAGCAATGAAATTCCAATTTAAATGGCTGCTATAGAAAATCATTGTAAATACAATTATGTTCCTTTTGTACAGGTAATTAGAGTTCCCAGATTCCAAACTTTATGACTTTAGAATTCTTCCATCAACATTTTCTTCTTCTGCCCCATCCTGGGTCAAGGGTAATTCTCAAAAGTTATGCCAGTAGAAAGATTTCAGCCATAGTTTGATTGATCAACCATAGTTCAGAGAGGCTCATTACCAGGAGACTGGTGATAAGATCAAAATAATAAAATGATGAATCTTCTGATCCTTGAAGTATTAAATCTGGAGATATGGGGAAGGAGTGTCCTCCTAGTATACTCTCTTTAATCTGGATATTTGGGGTATGTTGTCTGAGGCTGGAACAGCATCTAGATAGTAGACATTCAAAAGGAAGTTCAACCCATAGGTCTAGAGCCCTGTTCAGAGGTTCATGTTCATTAACAGAAGGATAAGAGCTACATGCAGGTTGCAATAGTCATGAGAAAACAAATGAAGAATAATAAGTATACCTTTTAAAAATATAAGGACAAAATTCTAATTACGCTTACTATTCATCTCTAATTCCTGTTCGGACTTAATAAAGAATTGCCTCTCCATGATCACCTGCAGATAAGAGGAACTAGAGTCCTAACAATTCCAGGTTTCCCTCTTGGTTTGGGTCTTTAAAAAAAAGGCCCTTTAGTAACCTTGTGGCTTTTCATGGATTACTTCAATTTTCTGGATCACATCTGTAAAATTAGAGGGTTGGGCTAGGTAGACAGATCTATACTGTAAATCTGTGATCCTTGAACATCATTAGATTCTTAGTCCAGGAAGTAAGGAAGGAAAGAATGAATAAAAAAGCAAGGAAAGGAGAGAAGAGATGAAGGAGGAGAAGAAGGGAAAGAGGAAAGGAGAGAGGAAAGAAAAAAGGGAGGAAGAGGGAACAGGAATAGTGAAGAATGGAAGAGAAGAAGGGAAAGAAAGGAAACAACCATCTTTAAAAGGGCTACTAACTAGGTTAACAGACATTGTGCTAAATTCTTTACAAATTTTATATCATTTTATTCTCACAACATTGGGGGGAGATAGTAGATATGATTATTATCCTCATTTTACAGAAGAGGAAACAAGGAAACAAGGCAGGCAGTAGTTAAATAACTTGCCTAAGGTCACACCAGACATATGTCTATAGATCTGGCTTTGAAGTCAGGTCTCCTTGACTACTACTGGTCTTCTATTCACTACTCCATTTTTAGCCAAGGAATTAAACAAAACTTGGTTAATTTAAGAGTTTACAATTTCTTTGTTTTGCTGAGAAAAGCCTTCCAATGAGAACATATCAAATTGTACATAACCACATTTGTGTCACTTCCTTGATAAAATTTTGTCTGCACATACATTGCAAGATTACTTTAAAAGTATTTCTTAAAGGAAATGCAGGGTTTCTCAATAATTCAGGATTCCCAATGATTCACTATCTTGTTTGTAGATTTGATTTTTACTCCCTTTTTCTATTGCTGTTTCTCTTACTTATGGATCTTTGAAATTTTTTTATTTATAATTTATGACCTAATAAAAAGAATTTTTGTGGGCACATTTAGAGGGCATTAGGTTGAGGAAAGAATTGAAGTGAAATCTGTAAATCAGTCTTGTTTGCCTCTTTTATAGTGATTTAGTAGTAAGAGATGTAGAGAGTAAGCTCCCGGAGGGCCAATTCCATTTACCATTTTGTCTTCTTATGTCCTGTGCCAACCACAATGCCTTGCACAGAAAAGATAGACCCTTACTTCACACATGCATACAACATATTAGATGGAATTAGATTGACTTGTTTGGAAAATAGTTGGAATAGTTTTTATTTTATTTTTATTTTTTATACTCTATTTTATTGGTCCTTATTGTCATCATATATAATTAAGAATTAATTCTCTTGAAACTTTTCTTTTTTTATATTTTCTTTTCTTTTTTTTTTTTTTTTTTTTTTTGCTTTTTGCTGAGGCAATTGGGGTTAAGTGACTTGCACAGGGTCACACAGCTAGGGAATGTTAAGTGTCTGAGACCAGATTTGAACTCAGGTCCTCCTGACTTCAGGGTTGGTGCTCTAACCACTGCGCCACCTAGCTGCCCCTATTTTATTTTTTTTATTTTATTTGCATAACATATGTGTGAGTAATTCTTCAACATTAACCCTTACATAGCTTTCTGTTACAAATTTTTCCCCCCAACTCCCCACCCCTCCCCTAGATGGCAGGATATCCACTACATGGTAATTATGTTAAAATATTGGCAAATCGAATATATGTATACTTATTTCCAAACATCATTGTTGTGCAAGAAAAATCGTATCTACACAAAAGATATATCAGATAAAGGAAACACAATGTAAGCAAACATCAATCAAGGAGTATGAGAATGTTATGTTGTGGTCTATATTTCATATCCCTCTCTCTGGGTGTATATGGCTTTCTTCAGTGAACAATTGGAGGTGGTTTGAAACATATCATTGTTGAAGAGAGCCATGTCCATCAGAATTGATCGTCATATAGTATTGTTGTTGCCGTATATAATGATCTCCTGGTTCTGCTCATTTCACTGAGCATTAGTTCATGCAAGTCTCTCCAGGCCTCTCTGAAATCTTCCTGCTGGTCGTTTCTTACACAACAATAATATTCCATAACATTCATATACCATAATTTATTCAGCCACTCTCCAATTGATGGGCATCCCTTCAGTTTCCAGTTTCTAGCCACTACAAAAAGGGCTTCCACAAACATTCTTGCACATGTGGGGCCCTTTCCTTCCTTTATGATTTCTTTGGGATATAAGCACAATAGAAATGCTGCTGGGTCAAAGAGTATGTATGCATAGTTTGATAACTTTTTGAGCATAGCTGCAAATAGCTCTCCAGAATGGCTGGATCTGTTCACATCTCCACCAACAATGCATCAGTGTCCCAGCCCTCCCACATCCCCTCCAACATTCATCATTAACTTTTCCTGTCATTCTCTTGAAACTTTTCAAAATCTATATGCCAGTAAAAGCAGTTTTTCAGTCCTTTCTATGGACACTGTCATTTCCCATGGGAAAGAATATACCAGAAATGACTACAGGAAAAGTCAGCAACATCAATAAATAGAATAAGAAACACCTTCCAGGTCTAACTGCTAATTCTCAGGAGCTGGGCCACTATCACAAGTCTCCAGTTACTTCATAGGTATGATGATAACTTCTCTACAAATCTCTAGTATGATTACATAGCTTGTCATTTAATACCCTTTAGCATAAAAAGGGGGAGGAAAAATCCAGCAACAATAATACCTTTTATTTTACTTTTTAACCATTTATTTTTGGAGTCTTTTGACTTCAGTCCTTCTACTGGTTTAACCTAATTTACTCTTGCTTTCTGAAAACCCTATGTGTTTACTAGGCCAAGACTGAAACAAGAATGAAAGCATGAGCTACAGTAAGAATTGTATCAATATCTTCCATTGACTAAGTGGAATTTACCAGTTAACATTACACAAGTTATTAAATTTGTTTGTTCTTTATTTTTTTCTTCCTTTGTAATCCTATATGTTTTATTGTATTCATTTAAAAACACTATTTCTTTTATTACAATTTTGTTCTTTGTTGCTTTCTTTGTCCTTCATTCTTTAAGAGAACCATGACATCAGGGAAGTGATGCTTTGACATTCAAGTGATAGATGTATTGGTAAGTACTGGTTTACAAAGGTTTTTGTATATTTTAAAGATCATTATTGTGTCCAAGTGTCTTGCAAAAATAATTTTTCTACCTTTTTGACTTGTTTTTCATTTTTTACTTTTTTTCTAGACTATATGGTATTGAGGGGGCGGGGGTTATCATTATAAATGAATTCTACTTTAATAAAGTTAGGTCTTGTAAATGACTAAAAATTATTTTGTGGGCACATCCTTTTTAAACACTACACATGAATGAGTACAGTTTTTATATATCAACAAAAGTGTTTTACCAGTACTAGCTGGAGGTATTTCATTGGAACTTACTACTTAAATAGTTATTTAGTATTTTTTTTAATTGTGAATTTGTTTTTGTATTACAAAAAATAAATCCACTGGACTTGGGAGAGGTGAAGTTAAAAGTCTTTAATTATACAAATACAGAGGTGGATATCCCATAGAATAGGAATGCTTGGAATTAACATTTGTCTTTCTTTTATATCTTAAGTGCAAGTCCCTCCCCGGATGTCCATTGACTGATCATTGTGAGGAGAAATTACAACCCATCAAGAGTGTATAATTCCTTCCATATGTGAATCTCCACCCAGGGTTATATCATTATTCCTCCCTTGGTGATTACCTAATTTGGACCAGTCCTTCTCCTGCTTCCCATTGTCTGAGTACTATCCTACCTGAAGAATCTAATTCCTCCAGGTGAGTATAAGTCTCTTTCTCTGATCATATCATTACATCTGCTCTTCCCACCTTGTGTAAGTGGTTTTCCACCTTTAATGACATTTTTTACAATAGTATTTCTTATTCTAAATCCCCACTGCTGATTTCATTTTTCTTTCTTTTTCAAGTCTGTATTTCCCATCCCTGGTGACATTTTTTTTATTATTATTTGTTTATTTCTGCTTTCCCCATCCTAGTGTCTTAGCCTCCATTTCTTAGTTTTCAATTTTTTTTCCATTTTGTTTCATTTCTCTGCATTTCCCTAATTCAAGTTTCATAACTCTGTGGAAACAAAACTCTCATCCAATTCTAGTCCTTTTCCCTTTTGGAAAGGATGTCCTTGGAATATGGACTCAGCTGTGATATTGCTAGATCAAAGGATACACACATTTTTAAATATGTTCTTTTGATGAATTTTCTCTCTGTCTCTTCTTTCCACTCTTCTCTCTTATTATATTGTAAAGAACAGACAGAAGTAGTGATTAGCAATAGCACTGAAATTATAAAATACCATTTTTGCAGAATATGGAATCTTGAGGCAGTTCTAGGTTTTTCTACAAATCTAATATAATGAATTCCCTCTGCTGTTGTCATCTACTTCACCATGAAATCTGGGGATGTGTCCCTATTCTAGTGACCTTCTCTGTTAAAACAGCAGAGAAGAAATATATGTAGTATATACAATGAGGTCATAGGCCTTGGTCTACCCTAAGGCCTCCCAACAAGATTACTTAACTTGAAAAATATGACTTGCACCATTTTGAAGTAACTGACCTTTTAGTAATGATGCTGAGCAAGCATCAGATCGGGGATAACCTAACCAGTTTTTCAGATACTGGTGAGTTTCCACTAAGTTAATTCTGATAATCTGTTTGGCCTACAGGAAAAATGAAAGGGGTAAATTAAATTGATCATATTTTTAGACCTTACTTAGGAGCTCAAGAAAAAAGGAACAATGAATCTCAAAGGTGAAGGTAACTTCTCTGAAAATGGATAACAACTACTGTTCCTAGCTGACCAAGCTATTGTCCCAAGGGCATCTTAGGATATTCCTCTTGCCTCTTTGAATATTTAGAGACTATTCTATACAGAGAAATTGTTGTAGGGGATAGCATGGAGTGGGATTCGATGCAGATATAGTCAATCTTATGCCTAGGGGCAAATAACTGTCTCTAGTGTGGTAGCACAGAAAGAAAGAATTCTAGATTTTGATGCTGAAGTTCCTATTCTTGCACCTATACTTTGAGTGCAAATCATTTAACCTTTTCTGAGTCTCAGTTATTCTCATTTGTAAAATGAGGATACTACTATTTGTACTACAAAGGTGTCATTAGAAAAATGCTTTATCAAACTTAAAAATACTCTTATAGGACAATAGATTTTCATTTGAAAGCCTTCAAGTTCAACCCCCCTCAACATACATTTAAGAAAATTAATACAAAACAAATTTGGATTACTTGATCAGGGTCACAGAATTAGTAATAGGCAGGTAGGTAGGAAAGCAGATAAGAGTGTTAGGCCTGAAATAGGGTAGACTTAATTTCCTGAATTTGAATCTGGATTCAGATACTTACTAGCTCATTTTACAGATGAGCTTACTAGCCTAGATGAGATACGTAACCCTATTTGCCTCAGTTTTCTTATCTGTAAAATGAGCTGGAGAAGGAAATGGCAAACTACTCCATTATCTTTACCAAGAAAATTCCAAAACATGACTGAAAAATAACTTAACAATTGATGTTTACAACATACTTTATGTCCATTATCCCATGATCCTACAGCAACCCTGTGATTATTATTATTATTATTATGTGTTAATATCCCCATTTTACAGATGAGGAAACTAAGCCTATAAGTGATTAAATGACTTGCTATGGGTCACATAACTAATAGGGTCTAAAGCAGAATTTTAAACAAAGTATTCCTGATGGGAAGTGAAGGATCCTTTCTAACATATAACACTGTCTCTCTATTAATACATTATTGTTGTTATACTAATGGTACCATTCAGGGACTCTAAGAAGCCTATTCTTCTCAGTCCCTCAACTCAAATTTTCTTTTTTCTTTTTCTTTTTGCTGAGGCAGTCGGGGTTAGTGACTTGCCCAAAGTCATACAGCTAGAAAGTGTTAAGTATCTGATACCAGATTTTAACTCAGGTCCTCCTGACTTCAGGGCTGGGGCTCTATCTACTGTGCCACCTAACTGCCCCTCAAATTTTATTTCTTGATATTCTATCATTATTACATTAATTCTCTGGACTAAGGAATTGTTTCTTATAAAAATGTGCCACAGCAGGTATAGTTCTAGGTAGGCACTTAAGAGGGACTCTACATATATTTGCCTTTTCTAACAATTTGGTGAGTTCACATCTTAACTCTATTATTTCTCATTGTCAAAAGTGGACACAAGAGAAGATATCTAGCCATATTGTTGGTATTGTCAGTCATTTTTCAGCTATGTCTAACTCTTTGTGACTTTCTTTTTTCATAATAGTTTTTTGGTTTTTCAAAATACATGAAAGACAATTTTCAATATGCACCCTTGCAGATGTGACAGCAAACAATACAATATGGGTTATACATGTGCAATTCTTCTAAACATTTCCACATTTATCATGCTTGTTACTCTTTCTTGACAAAGCTGCTAGAGTGGTTTGCCATTTCCTTTTCCAGCTCATTTTACAGATAAGGAAACTAAGGCAAACAGGGTTAAACTTGTTCAGGGTCACACTGATATATTTCAGGCTGTATTTGAACTCAGGTCTTTCTGACTCATTGTCTAGTACTCTCTTTATTGTAACACCTAGCTGCACATCTATCCATGTACTTCCCTTTAATTTAAAAAAGAGTTGAGAGTAGGAATCCATAGAGGAGTGGATGGAAGAATTAAGATACAAAAGAGTGAATTAAATTAAAGTACAGGGCTCTACCATTAAATCTCACTTCTGCTCCATGAGCAGGGATTAGAATCTAGTAAAGGAGACAAGATAGAAGTACATGTTTTTCCCTCCTCTTAATGATACTTGTGATTTAATCAGTGTAAAAAACTCCAGGTGAAGAATTTTCTCTATGAAAGAGAGAAATGTGCCCAAAAGACAAATGATAGTCATAGTTATAGAGTTGGAAGAAATCATTTAATTCAATCCCTTCATTTTAGAGATATGGCAACTGAAGGCATAGAAGTTATGATTCCCCAAAGGTCACTTAGTTAATAATCAGTAGTCAGGATCTGAACCTTTACTACATAGATTGCTAAAGGGAAATGTCATCAGGAATTGTAACTATGGTTTATCCCAGAACACAGGGCCATGGGATGGTATACACTTCCTCATTTTATTTGCTTTCTGGGCAGGCCTGTAGGGCTAAGGTACCCCTACCTTAGTCGAGGGCCCAATTTCCTCCCAGAATCTATCCCTTCACCTGTTTCCTTCCTTCTCACCTCTGCTCCCTTCATAGAACCTAATCCCATCCTATCCCCATGCCTTTTCTTCCAACCTTACATCTTACTTATGGTTCCAAAACTGGAGCAACATATATTTTTGGAAATGGTGGGCCATGCCTTGACTCAGTAACTTGCAATTTCTTTTAACAAGTACAGGCATAAGAGAGTTACAATGGCCACAATACTCTATTCAACTCCAAGTCAACAATACTCTTGAAACTCAGTTTCAAGAGAGATAAGAAAAGTATTCTTGACTGATGGATGGAAATGAAAAGGAAGTCAACAATGCACTTTCTAAAAGTACTCTAAGGCATAAAGAATTTGAAGTATAACAATCCCTATAACAATGTAGAAATAATTAAGAGGATTAAATATATTTGTAGCAGCAAACAGATTAATAATTAGTATAATTATTGTTGCCTCCTGATTATTTTGTTTACTATATTTCTTTTATGTGGGAAAGTAAGAATTATCTCATAAGGAGATATAACCCTGATGGGCATGTGATCATTTTCATCTTTATTCAACAACCTTATTCTATGGGATGGTTAAATCTATATTAAAGATTAGAAGACAAAATATTGAGTAGCCAGCTCAATATTTTGTCTTCTAACCTTAAATAAAAGGATTTAAAAAAAAACTACTAACATTCCTTTTCAATATAAATATATAAAAGTTCCACAAATTTGAAACAAAAATAGTAAATTTACTTTTCCTGTAAACTTTTCAACAGACTTGACAAATAGTTATCAAGCCCCTTTTTTTCTACTCAAAGTCAGCCAGTTTGGTAAGGCCTTGCTCTCGGAATATAATAATAATAGATCACTTTTATATAAAGTGTCTATGTAAACATGTTACATACATTATCTCATGCTTTTCACAACAACCATATGGAGCAAGTAAGGTTATTATTCCCATTTTCAGAGAGTAAAATTGAGACTCAGGGAAGTTGTGAATATTAACATAATCATCTGAGGTAGATACATCCATCTTATACATGAGAAAACTGATGATCAGAGAGGTTGTCACTTTCCTGTGGTCACACAGCTAATAAATGTCCAAGGCAGTATTCAAAAACATGTTGATATGACCTGAAGTTTAGTCTTCCACTACCTCAAAAGCAGGGATGGAATTCTGGCTAGAGATGACATACTTTTCATTGAAGATTAGTCCCTTTTCTGTAACTTACTGTGCCAAGGAGTCTAGACCACAGAAATGTTATATGCTTGTCAAGCTTCCTCAGTCAGTTAAGTGTCAAAGACAGAATATCCATTTACTCCATCTGTTTGTACATGAGTATGTGTGTGTGTGTGTGTGTGTGTGTGTGTGTGCGTATGTGTGTGTGTATAATATATATAAAATAAAATAATAATGTTAATAACAAACCAATTAAGGTCAAAGGATTCTACATATAATGGTAATAGATGAAATTTTATAGCATTTTGTTCTTATTGTTGTTCAGTCATTTTCAGTCATGTTCAACACTTTGGGACCCCATTTGGGATATTCTTGGGAAAGATACTGGTGTGGTTTTATATTTCTTCTCCAGCTGATTTGACAGATGAGGAAACTGAGACAATTATGGTTAAGTGACCTGTTCATGGTCACACAGCTAGTAAGTGTCTGAGGCCAGATTTAACTCAGGAAGATGGATCTTCCTGATTCCAAGTCCTTTGCTTTATGGACTCTACCTCCTATAGCACTTTAAGGCCTGCTAAAAAATTCTTTCCTTACAAAAATGAGGGGGTGGGGAATCATGAGGTACTAGAATGTCCCAAAAGTCTTTGTGCTGCAATTTCCCCAACCAAACAATTCTATTATCTATTTGTTGTTTAATCCTAGTTCTTGATTCTATTGACTTCCTTCTGTTAAGTATTTCCTATTCATCCTCAATAAAGCTTATTTGTACAAAACTGATTGCACATTGTCTCTCCCATTAGATTGTAAATTTCTCAAGGACAGACACTGTCTTTTGCCTTCTTTTGTACTCCCATCCTTAATATGATCCTATTGGCTATGTTAAAGAATTTTGGGATAACTAAATGGTACAGTGGATAAAGCAATGGTCCTGAAGTCAGGAGGATCTGAGTGCAAATCCAGTCTCAGACACTTTACACTTACTAGTTCTGTGGCCCTGGGCAAGTCACTCAATCCCAATTGCCTTGCAAAAAAAAAATCCTGGCAAATCATAGGTACTTAACAAATATTTATTAACTGACTAATCACAGACTTTGAAAAACACAGGGTGATGGAATCATAGAATTAAAGCTAAAGGGGACATTAATGCTTTAATTCAACTTCATTTTTAAGATGGGGGAACTGAGGCCTAAAGAGATTTAGTGATTTGCCTGGGGCGATATAATAATTATTGGCAGAGACAGCATTCTTTACACTAAACAAAACTGTCCATATAATGTACAGCTGTGAAAATTTGTCAAAAAGACTAAATACTGTTATCAAATAGTCTTGATTTTTTAAAAAATTTCCATTGTAAAGTAGCTTTCAGTAATACATGGTAGTGATTTTTAGAAAGGATACATTTCCATTTGTTTTCCTCTGACACTGACTTTTCACCAAAACTTCTTGCATTTACCTTTCTGAAGGCCAAGGAAATAGAATTTGAAGCCAGAAGACAAGTTCCAGTTCTTGGAAAATATAAACATTAGATATATAATATAATTAGATACGTAATATATATAATATAATATAATATTCCTCATTAATGTTAATTATTTCAAGGGTCTTTGATTTTTATTTCTAGCAAAGTCCCTATATGTTATTTAATATTTTGTTCACAGCTAGGGGACATAGAAGGTTGTTACCCAGTGAACACATTTTGGTTTCTGTAACCCTTTGTTCTCTTTTCCAACAATAAATGCACTTAGAGCAATCAAGAATGACAGAAAAGAGTGGGAATATGAAGAACTTTTTAACAAATTCAGGGGGTGGGTGAGTGGGAAGTAGAGAAAAGTAACTTTTCTCCCAAAATTGAGAATTATTTCAATGCCACACCTCCTTCTAGGGGTTACTTCTAACTTTCTGTAGCTCCCCCAATATGAAGGGAAATAATTTTGATAAATGGGGGACAAATGTGGTCATTTCATTACTCTCTGTTTCATTCAACAAGAGGGAGGGTTTTTTTTTGTAAAAAGCAAAAATACAATACTTTATTTCTGAATCTGAATGAATTAAAACAGAACAATGAAAGAAGAAAATAATAACATCTAGCACTTATGTAACACTTTAAGGTTTTCAAAGTGGTTTGCAAATGTATCATTTTTCATCCTCATAACAAATCAGATAGGTAGATGCTATTAGAATTCTTATTTTACAGATGAGTAAAAAGAACTAGAGAGAGATTACCAAAGGTGATTTACCAAAGATCACACAGCAAGTGAGTGACTGGAAATAGAGCTGAACTCTAAGGAGTGTTCTACGTTCAGCACTGTCTAACTAAAACTGCCTAAATAAAACACCTAAATATTAAGCAGGTTTTGGATATAAAACCAAAGAAGCAAGCACCTCCAAGAACGAGAGGTAGCTTGATATAATGAATGCATAAAGTGTTGGATTCAGATTCAGCATTTTTTTAAAATTTAAACCCTGTCTTAGACATTTGAAAGATGTAATACTCTGGGAAACTTAACCTCTTTCAAACTCAGTTTCCTCATCTATAAAATGGATATAATAATGCCACTTAACTCCAAGAGTTATTGTGAGAATGAAGAGAGCACATATGAAGTGCTTTGCAAACAAAGCAATATATAAATGTTAGTCAACTGGCAATAAATACATGCTAAGTGCTTACTATGTATCAGACAATGTGCTATCTATCCTTGGTAGTTGTAGGGATGATATTATTAATAATAATATTAGCAATATTAATAATTATCATGAATAATCTCCCCTGTGCCTGAATTTCCTTATCTGTAAAATGCAGGGGTTAACCTTAGTCTCTTAGATCCCTTCCATTTCTATCATCTTAAGCACTGACTTAAGAGATAACTTATTTTATGTAGACAAATCATGAATTAAAATATCAATGAAGAAAAAATTTTATTATAAAACTATAAAAGAATTTATTGAAAATCTTTAGGTAAAATCTTACTGGGTTCTCTATTGCTTCCCTCCCACTAAACCCCATAAACCTATCACAAAAGTCTTATAGCAGTGTATAGGACAGAATGCAAAAAACAAATTCCCAGCAGGGTTTTGAGACAGCTGTATGTTAATCATACGCAAAACTGTTAAAAAAATTAAGGACCTGAAATCATTTATCATTTTTTATCATTAAAAAACCCACACTTCTCTTGCATTTTGAATTTTACTGTGGTAGTCAAACAACTAAAGTTTCAAGACATACAAGGGCAGAAAGTTAGACAGCCTCAGTAACTGAGGAGAGGGCAGAAAGAAGAGCTTCAATTACCAATCTCTAAACCTGAATTCCACCAGTTCCACTCCTGGACACTTTGGTGTTATAATTGCACTGGGGGAAAAAGTGTCTATTCTCTAAAAATAACTTCCCTTTCTTACACAATTCTATAATACTTATACCCCATGGTTTCATATGGTCCTAAGTAAAATAGTTCTCTTGCAACTGGAGAGGGGGTTCATCACCATGTGATCTCAAACTTTCTTTTTATGATCCCCACTCTTCTACAGAAATTTCAGTGTCCTAAGGTCTATGTTTCCTTCTGAAAAAAATGGTGGTCCTAGGTCTGTACTTCCATCTTAAATCCAATTGGTCATTAAAAATTGATTTGAAGGTACATTTTGCCAAACTTCCTGCAGGCACTGAAGGTGCTAGTTATATAGCTCTGGTCTTCCTACATGCTAAAAAGGATTTATGAAGCATAAAAGATCCCTGCCTCTAACTGCTAAGAGAAGCCTTATCAGGGCCAATTTGAGTTATTTTTAAGGTTTCTCCACAAAGCCAATCTTCCAGGAAATATTGGGGAGAAATTTAAACACTAAATTTAAAAAGTATATAATTGCTGATCAATAAGATAAGACTTTAGAATCCAAGTCATCTATTTTAAGGCAATGTGCCTGGGTCTGACTTTACTTGCAAAATTACTGAAGATAGAACCTCCAGCACTTTAGGCTGTCTTGCACAGTTTTAATCAGAATGTTGCTATGTGATCTTACATTTTGGAGTTAATAGAATTACATGATATCATTTTTTTACTAGTGACTACAATATATTTTTGAATATAATAATTTATATTTTCTCCATCTTTTTCTTTTAGGATCTTATTATTTCTCTGGCTTTAAATGAAATGAAGCACAATATACTTGGTTTGTTTGTACAGGAAGAAGCTATATTTAAAATAGTCCTTTTCTTTACATGTATAGCATCTCTCTTTTGTAAGTCACTTCTTCCAAAACCAAAAATGCAGCTAATGAGAAACAGAATGCTTATTTCCAAGTAGGTATCTGCCAAGAATAATGGGGCCAAAACATACAGAAGTAATCTGAGAAGAAAGAGTTGCTCAAATTGTCAATTTCATAGACCCCTTAAGTAAAAATTCTCTCTATTTTATCTCTAAAGAACTGTCTGCCCCCATCCGGTTTGAACATTTAACTAAATTTTAAATATCCTCATTGGAATTTTTAGCTAAATTATGCAAATTTCTTTTGTTATTTTTACATGATATTCCCTCACCCATAATCTTTTTAACCTAGGTTGCATCTTCTGAACAATTACACAAGGCATGATTCCTCACACCTCCATGAAATGACTTAAAGGTTTCTTTCCCTTTGGAATGGCCCAGTTCCCCAAGCTGACTGAGTCGCTAAAGCAGCAAGCTTTGCAAATAATAATAGGAAAGAAATCCTCCACTGAAATCTGTCCATCCTCTGTTTTTATATGGTTATGAAGAATTAACTGCACTGAGTATTAGCACCTCAGCTGTCAATCAAAAATGAATGTCTATAAAGTAGGGAAGTAAAATCAAGTGCATTCAGAATTGAAACAAGAATGATGATCTGAAGATAGAAATGTGAAAAAATACCCAGGAAAAGATGCAGTGGAAATGAACAGTGAATACTTCCTGCATGTGATACCCAAGAAGATTAGCTAGGAAAATTATACCATTATACAAAAGTAATGTTATACCTACTGCTGCCATTATAAATTATATTAATATTTTTATTAATCAAATTATTATTTCCTTCTGCTACTTCTTTCATAATTACAGCTTGACAGGAAAGGAGAATTCTTTGACAGTCAAAAGGACCTATTCTTTTTATCATAGCCTAATGTGAAACGAGTATCAAAGGCATCAAAACTCCTTGGAGTTTTTGCACTTATTCTCCTGGCTAGGATCTGATGGGATGATAGGAAAATCATTGCAAGAAGTCTTTTTACATCGCCAACATGGTACAATGGAAAAGGCACTATAACTGGGAGTCCAGACCTAGAGATGAATACTGACTCAAGTCCTATGTGACTTTGAGCCAATTTTGCAGGCCTCTGTATTCTGAGATCACTTAGTACAAAGCTATTTTCTATCTCCACTCCATCAGAAACTTGGGCTTCACTTCTGTCTCTCTAGATCTCATGAGTAAGCTTTTTACTTATCTTATCTGCACCCAATCCTCCATAGAGCTTCATATGGTCTCCTGCTTTCCTATCATTTCCTTACCATGTTCCAACCCATCCAAGATACCTCCCTTTCTTTCCATCATTGTCTCTGTACTTGTATCCCATTAGGTACAGTGTCTGATATTTTGTTCTTTTGTTTCAATCATTTCCTATTCTTTGTGACACCATTTGGGTCACATTTTTTCTTGGCAAAACATACCAGAATGGTTTGCCATTTCCATCTCCAATTCATTTTACAGATGAGGAAAATGAGGCAGAATTAAGTGACTTGCACTGAACCATTAAGTGTCTAAGGCCAGATTTGAACTCTGGAAGATCAGGATTCCTGACTTCAGCAGCCCTGCTATCCATTCATTGCACGACCTTGCTTCTTTATCTGGCATTTAATGAGAGTTTAATAAATGCATTATCAATCTATTTCAATTCAACTCTTTGGGCCTCAGTTTCATCATCTGCAAAATTAGAGTAAGATAATTTTAAACTTCTTAGCAGGGAAGAAAAGAAGTTAGTAATTTAAGAATCTGTTCAATTATTTTTTCCATTTTCTGTATATTTTCCCCAAGCTGTCAGAAACAATATTGTCCCTTCCCCTTTCCCCTAGAAGGAATTATTGATTTTTAGACTCAGATTTGTGGACTCTACAATGTTCAAAGGACTTCCTAGGGTGTGATTCCTATTATTGCAGCCCATAGCAGCTCTGTTAAAGTAGGTGCTACAATTATTTATCATTCTCATTACCCTTTGAGGCTATTATCCCCATTTAACATTTGAGAAAACTGAGGTAAGCAGAGTCTAATTAACTTGCCTAGAGTCATCCAGCTAGTAAATGTCTGAGACCATATTTGAACTCAGGTCTTTACAATTCCAGCCTTAATATTCTATTCACTATACCAACTATATTCCAGAATCAGGGACAATAAGAATATAATACTGCTATAGAGTCAAACTATTTTAGGTCTCTGTTCACATAAACATGTTAATGGAACTTTCATATCCCCTCCCTTAAAATTCCTTCTATGCACATATTATAGATAAAGCAGGAAGAATAGATAATATCCACAAAAATGAAGGATAATAGAAAATTATCAGTTGTGATTATCATTGCTTATGATTTATGTATTTTTCCTAATGTCAGTCAGCTAATCAATAGGTATTTATTGAGCACTATGTTCCACAGATATGTTCTAAATTCTGGGGATATGTTAAAAAGCTTATAGTCAAAGAGGAAAGATAACATGCAAAAAAACATACCAGATATACATAGGATAAATTGGGGATAATAACAGCGAGAAGGTACTATATCCAGAGAGATCATGGAAAGGCTTCTTAAGCCATGGAGGTGACTTTTGATCAATGGAGCAACAAGGATTACTGAGATGAACATGGTGGTTGGTACATGTGAGAACCAGCACAGTTCAGAGAGACCTGTGCCTGAAGTTTAGGAATTCATTAATCTATTTATTCAAACTAGGCAGGGGGTAAAGGGGTAGGAATTATATTCTGCATCAAGAGAGGGAGTACCCACATGGATCATATCATGGATACTGAAAGTATTGAAGTAATGATGTATTTAATTAAGTTCTTATGCCTACATCAGAAGCACTACCACATCAAAGTTGTTAGTAAGTCTGATTTCCGGATGTAAAATTTCAGAACTGAGAAATTCAAACCTACTTTAAAATCTTAACTGCTTCCACTTACAAAGAACCTGTAATTAAAGAAAAATCTTTTACAAAGAGAATTAGCTTTAGGAAGCAACATTAAGCAGAAGTATAATTTATGAATTTTTGCTAATTGTTCTTTTTCTGCTTTGAGCATTAGCCAATTTTTGATTTAGGTGTTCTCTATGCCTCTGTCTCCATATCTCTGTTTCTCTGTCTCTGAATTTCTGTTTCTATGTCTCTGTCTCCCATATGCTGTCCCCCCCTCTCCTCCCTCCTTCTCTACCTCTGTGCCTCTCTCTGTCTCTGTCTCTCACATACACACATACATCACACATATCCTATGACTTTTAAAGATCTAGAAAATATTATATTAAATAATCATTACTATTTCATTACTTCATTTATGTGTGATTTGAAGATTCCAATCCCCTCCATGTTTTAGTAGACATTTTTTAAGAGTGCTTTGGGAAGGAAAAAAAATCAAAGCTTTGAATGCTTACAACTGGAAGGGACCTTAGAAGCTATCAATTCAATACTTTCATTTTACAAATTAACCCTGTGTGTGTGTATGTGTGTATGCACACACATACACACACACGTATATATATATATGTATATATATTTGTATACCCATAATTTGCTTATCATCTCCCCCATTTGTAATGGGGTCTCTTTGAGGGCAAGGACCATGATTTTTACTTTCATTGTATTCCCTGGACTTGGCAGAGTACTTGGAAAAGAGTAAAAGCTTAATAAACATGTGTTGCTTACTTGATTACAAATGAGGAAATATGGACCCAGGGACAAAAAGTAATGTTTGAAGGTCATAGGAGTTTTTCCACCTTTTACCTATATTGCTCCTTAGGTAACAGATATATAAAGTCACTATTCAAAGTCCCATATTCAAAGCTTTTTTAAAAAATTTGATAGGGCCTAGCAGAACTTGAGATTTACTAGCATAAATGTTGCTCCTCTCCATACATACCATTATTAAGCATTTGAGCAGGAATTTCGTGGAAGAAATAATCATTACCATAGAAAACATTTATCATTTTCATCAGCATTTGACTGCATTCATGTACAAAATACTATGTTCTCCTAAGCAAGTTAACAATATTTTTTCCTAAACCTCCAAGAAACTATGACAATATTGAAGCTGACAGCTGTAGGAAGAATATAAAGAAAACTGAATGAAAATTGAACACTCCTAAATTATTGATTTAATTTCTTCCATCTCAGACTTAGAAACCCAGTTCTAAAATACATGATAAAGAAGTCTCCCTGTAAATATGAAGCAAATGTGATTGGCAGGAAGGAGGATTGATTCCCCACATTCATTTGCCTAAGGACCAACACATCAACCTGCTGCCAGGTTGCCTAGGGCATACCCAATTGCTCAGGCCCACAATTCTCAGAACAGTTTCGTTCAGCTCCAGGCTTTTCCTGCGGTATTGAGCTGAATTTCAAACCAGAGTCAAGAGAAGGGTAAACATCAACATACTAGTATGCCAGTCACTCCCATCTTACAGTCATCAAGTTGTTCAAAGGAATCCCCCAGGTGCCCATGATTTGTGGAATGAAGATAGAAAGCCAATGCAATTATGTTATTTTAAAACAAAATCAAATTGCCAAAGTATATACAAAGGAAAGAAAAGTCTTGATAAGCTTCCTTTGAAATTTTGAGTTAGCAGAAAAATAAAAAAAAAAAATAGGGGAGCGAGATAATTGAACCAATGTTACTACTAATGACAAATAACAAATGAGTTGTTGCAAAATTCAGTCCACCAATTTACAAAGAAATCCTACCAGGCATTTTTTTTGGGTAAATAGTGACTTTTTAAAATAGATCCAAAAACTAGGTTTCTTAACCTGAAGTTTACAAACTTCCTCCCTCCTTTCCTCTAGTTCCCTCTCTGTGTGTCTCTCTCTGTTTGTCTCTTTGTCTTTCAATCTCTCTCTGTTTCTCTCTCTGTCTTTCTCTCACATACACACACACAGTATGTATATATGTGTATATTGATAATTTTCAGTATAATGGCTCTTTCGTAATCTCTTTTTTTTTAATCTTACAAATTTAAAGACATTATCTGGGAAGAGATACTCAGTCTTCACCAGGCTATATACAAAAAAATTAAAATTCCTTCCCTAATTTAGCTTTTCCTTGTCTTCATGTTTTGTCTTTTTGAAAGATCTGGTGATTTATGGGTATGCATAAACACTCCCTTTCTCTTCTCTCTGACCATGACTAAATGAAATTGAATGTGTTAGCGAGTCTCAGTAGGTATGTGATATGCTAATACAGTCTAATTCTCATTACTTCAGCAAAACTGGAGTATGAGGAATTTGAAATCTTGAAAAATTAATAATGGCTGGTCCTCAGTAAAATTTATTGAATCAGTTTTGAATGGGGGTGGGGAAGGGAACAACTGAACCTCTGGGGAAAATAAAAGCAAGATACTTGAATCTGGAAAGTGATAAGCTTCCAGTGACAGGTTGCTATTTCTTTTCTTGATGGCACTTGCTTTGGGAGAAGTGGGGGTGGAGGAGGGAGAGAATAAATGGATGAGCCTTCAACAGGGCAGACCTGGATTACATTGTGAAGTGATAACCATGTCTGGCATTTTCCTGAGAAAGCACATAACCAGTGGTGTGAACAGGGCCCTAACAGCAGGGATTTCATTTTGTATTTCTCAGACCAGGTGACATAGATGGAGAATGAGAAGAGATGTGTGGGAGGGAGAGCAACAAAGTAATATGTAAGATACTTCAGATGGGGAAAGTGTTAGAAAAGAATATAGGAAAAGAGCTCTGGTTTTATCTAACCTAGTTTTCTATGTGGGTTGAGACACTGAAAAATGTCCCAATGGCCCCATCATTGGAATTCTTTAAGTGAGGCTTGGATAACCACTATTTGGGGATGTTGATCATCAAACAAAACTAGTTTTGTCATTATAGCTTTCAAATAATTTTGTATAATTTCGACATTATAGACATGAGAAGCAGGCATCCTGTTAGAGAAAAGTGTATAAGGGAACATTTTGCTCTACCTAATCATATACTATTTTTTTCACTGAACAAGTACAACAACCAAGAAATCTTCTATTTCTACATTTCTATCACTAGTAGAATGACAAATGTGATGGGCTCTGAAATGTCATTTTAAAAAGCTGGACTGTTCCCTTCTAAGGTTCCCATCAAGAATTCCTTTTGTGCATATATAGATTTAGTTTTATTAAAACTTTATATAGGTTGGAAATTAAGCATATGGCTTAATAATTAATGATATTCTAAAAGTTTTTCTTTTCTGCCCAGAAGCCAACTAGTTCTTAAGGACCCAGCAGAAGCAGCCCCTACTGGGAGCCAGGAACTTTCCTCTCCCTACCCCCTAGACCATTTGCTGCCACATGCCAACAGGCATCTAGTAGCTTTTTCTCTCCACTAAGTCAGTCTTTATTGTCCAATTAAAATCTGGGACTGAATGCTGCCCTTACCCCTTACCTATCCTTTAGGTAATCAGAAACTGGATTCGGCTCTCTTCTTCAAGTTCATTATTAGGTCCTCAATAGTCAATGGTTGAGACACTGCTTCCATAGGCATATTGGACAATTGCAGCTATCATTTTGATCTTTGAATTCCTGACCTATAGCTAAGCTTTTCTATATATGTTGCCCCTCTTAATTAGAATGTGAACTTCTAGAGAGTAAGGTATTGTTTCTCATTGCTATTTTTTGTCCCCTATGCTTAGCATATGCTTGTCACTTAAATGTTTTTTAATATTATTACTGTTAAAATAGAATCAATTTAATTTTAATGATTTTATTCAATTATGTACAGCAACTACTGATTCTTTTCTCAAAGGATATATTCATGATGTATAGGTCTTAGGTTCCTGGGTAATATATGTTTGGGGCCTCATTTATTCTGAATGATATTTTCTAATATATTTTTCACTACCCTCACCTATGCCAACTTTTAAATTATAGTCACAAAGAATCAAAATATACACTGATGTAATTTGGAGGATCTCATTGAGTTATTTGTAAAATTTCTCTAATCAAGCTTCATCAGCAGATATTAATATCTAAGCTAAAATTATTTTTGTAGTGATCTTTTCTGAAATAATTATGAGCACTGCAATATTTTTTAAAATTCCTTGTTTTGGTTGTACAATAAAGCCAATTCTGATAATTCTTTTATTTACATTTCCTTGGAGAAGGCATAAAACTATTCCACTAAGCCACGATGTCTTTATTTTGGATTTATTTACCAAAAATCTCAAGATTGATATGATTCATTTTCTCTAGGACTGTATGCATTCATTGGTCTTTGGAAATAGATCTTACAACAATTAAGTTAATCTTCATAATACAGCTAAAACCATGTGAGTTTTAATACTTTCTGCCTCCTTTTCCCACTACTTCATCACCACTACAGGAGTGTAATAGTAGCAGCAGCAGCAGCAGCAATAGCAGCTAACTTTTATATATGTTTTAAAGTTTGCTGGATGTGTTACAAATTTTATGTTATTTGATCCTGAGAAGTAGGTGCTATTATGATTATTATATTTATTATAGATATATTATACATTATATACTTATTTTGTTATTATATTATGCTTCAGTTGAAGAAACTGAGGAAGAAAGTAGTTACTTGACTAGGATCACACAGCTAGTGAATGTCTGAGACTGAATTTGAATCAAGTCCTCCTCAAGTCACAGCTAATCTGTCCCTCTCTTTTACTTAACTGCTACCAAATATAGCTGGATTTCTCCAAGGACAATACATATGCATTCAGTTACTGAGCCTACATTAGTATATTTTTATTTCATTTTTTTTATTTCAAAAGCTAAAGAAACCCAAATAAAAGACTAAGAATTTACAAGTCATAATTTTGATTTCTCAGATGAACTCATTTTAGTACTTTCCTTGCTTTCCTTAGAAATATATACTTTCCTTAGAATCACAGTAAATTTTGTCATCATCAACATTATGATAATCATAGCCATTATTATTTCACTATGGAGGAGGGAGGTGTTTCTTTCTCCCCAAAGGCATCCTCAGATAAAATGTAAGGATCTAGCATCAGACAGAAGATATTCCTAGTAATTTTATCCATTGAACAAGACCTACAATAGCTAATAAGACTGTTGGCTTTTTCTTGCCCCTGGCGACAGAAGGAATGAGAACCTTCAGCCTGAAGCAGCCCTCCAGACAGCAGAGCTTTCAAAGAAAAGATGCAGCAAAAAACTCTGCTCCCTCAAATTCTTCACCTTCCAACAGTAGGGATAGTATAGTCAGAGAGAGGTACCCTCCATTCTCTATGAGCTTTGTATTGCTTTTCATGGGAATAATTATTGCTGCTTGTAAATCAAAGGCTAGATTCACACTGTTAATTTTTTCTTTGCTTCAGAAATGCTGCATTTCTATGCATTTGGGTGAGAACTATGTTCAGCCCCAAGCAAAGAGAAAATCCTTTAAAAATTATTTAAAGCCCTACCAGTTTAGAGGATCATCTTTGAAACTAGAAACTAAATGAATTTCTAGTTATTTTATGTAACTCATCCCTTCTTCCAAAGGCTATCTCAGAACACTGGGTGACATTAATTATGTTCATTAGAAAAGATCAACCAGCATCTCTTTATATAGGACACATTTTTATCATTTTTGAATACTGCTTTATTATAATATAAAAAAATTAACATTACAGGGTCTGTTTTTCAAAGCTTATCAGGCTCAAATAAATGCCTGCATCAAAATTTAAAAAGGATCATGACTTTTACTTAATTAAGATGAACCTTGAGCATTAGTCATTTATATTCCAGTAAAGTGTCCACCTTTTTATTGAAATATATTAGGAAATAGTTGAATGTATCTACTATTTTAATGCAAATGTGAAATATTCTTGTGCTACTGCCTTCCTTTTCCCTACAAAAGACTTGGTTTCCTTCTAACAAGAAAATTTCTAAGTGCTTCAAAAATTTAGAGGGTTAATTAAGTATCCAAATTTGAGTCCTGAAATTGGCCTGTCAACCCACTCAACAGGAATCTTTTTTTTCATAAGGAAGGTGAACAATAACAATTATAATAATAATCACATTTATATAACATTTCAAAATTTGCAAAAGTGATTTCTTCAGAACAATACTAGGTCAGTTATACAAGAATGAAAGAATCAATGAATGAATGGATAAAAAGCATGTACTAAGTGCTGACTATGTTCAAAATATCATACTGAGCACTACTGAAATATAGAAAAGTAAAACAGCTCTTTCTCCCAAAGATATCATATTAACTCATATTCACATGGGGGAGACAACACATATGCAAATCATATGGAAATGTCCTGTGGTCTCTAGGGTACAGCAAGAAAACAGATAATGTCATTTTTACTGATGAAATCATATAAGTTTTTGATGTTAAATCATTTGACAGTGCCAAGGACTTTGGTAGCAAGAACCTCCTTTTCTGGGTCTTAAGTACTTGTACTTTCAGGAGCAGTTGAAAAGCTACATTTCCAAAGGGGTTGCTCTGGAGGAGGTACCCTATGGATGGTCTCCAAGAAGCTGTTCTCAAGGTCTGGGCTGACCCCATTGGAGTCTGAGAAGAGATGGCAGTCAGGGTGGTAGTAGTGGTGGTTGGACTTGCTTGGCACATGTTACCTCCAGTCTCTCCCTCTGAATACCTTTTATTTATAATTTACAAATGAAGCTCTGAAAGATTAATTGATTGTCAGATAATTTTTGTATGAGGCTTTAAGGCTTACAAATCACTCTCTCTGAGTTATCTCATTTGATCTTCATGATAGCTCTATGATGCAGTTGTTATTATTATACCCATTTTAAAGATGAGAAAATTAAGGCTAAAAGAGAGTTCATGTCCAAGGCTACATAACTTGTAAGGGTCTCAGAAGAATTCAGTCAATTCTTCTTATGCTCTATCCATTGCATAGCATTATGACTTGTCTGTGATCATACCTGTAACAAATATCTGAATAAGACTTAATTTAATTCTGAATAAGAATTAATTTTATAAGAATTTAATTTTTCCTGATCCCAAATCCTTTATTTTAACCACGATGAACATCATAAATAGTAATGGAGTTTCTCTTATGCTCCTGTACAATGAAAGTGAGTATAAATACAAAAGTGACCCCAAATGAATCCCTGACCAGAACCAGAATTATCTCCTGGTTTTTGTTTATTTTTTCCTCTTCCCACCTCCTCCATATCAGCTAGGCATTTTAGTGGTAGAGCACTAAGCCTGATATCCAGAAGATTTCATTTCAAATCCTGCCCCAGATAGTAGCAGTGTAACCTTCAGCAAGTTACACACTCCCTCTCATCCCCGGTTTTTTTTCCTCTGGAAAATGAGGTTGGATTCAATAAACCATACTGTCCCTTCCAGTTCTCTATCTACCATCTTATGAATTATTTCTACATCTCACATTTCAGTTCCCAGAGATGAATTTCCACATTTACAAGTAACAATCCCAATTGTTCATCAATCAAATTCATGTCCTCATTCAAAAGTGGAAACTAGGGAATACAAAAATGGACTCTCTTACCACTAGTAGGAAAATGGCACAATTCCCTATTAATGGAAACATTAATAGTCTCACCCTCCAATGAAAAAGCAATGAATTATTTCAAATTCAAAATATTTACTACTATCTAGTCCTTATACTCATCAATGCCAGTGTAACAAGGAAGCAAATAGAATTGAACATATATATATATATATGTATATACATATACATACACACATACATACATACATACATACATACATACATACATACATACACAACAAAGGGAAGATGTGTGGATGGTATTTTGTTTTTGTTTTTAAAGAGATGAAATATATTTTCCAGTATCTTGTTTTTTCTGAGTGTTGGCCTAATTCATTTCAGGTATGAATGTGTTCCACCTTAAGTTATTGTCTAAATAGAAAGTTCTACTGCAGATTTAGAAGGAAGCATTATAAAATCTAGTGTGGCTGTCATAAAGAACAGAGGACAGAGAAAATCAAGACCAATTACTTACATGAAGCCAACATTGAATGCATTGTCTGTGGCTGCTAGACTTCACTGTGTGTACATTAATATTCACATCGGGCACTATTTAATGATGCTATTCAGAATAGAGATGTTGAACAGGAAGGGATGTAGCAGCAATCAAAAGGATAATTTATTGCAATAGAAATAGTCCTCTTCTGGAAGTGTTATTAAAAATGAGGCATTTTTCCCTTTTTTTCTAATTTTATTAAATGCAATGTAACAATCCCATGGATCATTTGTGCACAGTATAGATTGGCACAATAAAAAATTTCTTGTATGAAACTTATATACATTCCTTTCTCAGCTAACCTTTCATTTACTCTATATATACCTTATATGTTCCTAGGTTTTTTTTTGGGAGGGGGATAATTGGGGTTAAGTGATTTTCCCAAGATCACACAGCTAGGCAATGTTAAGTATCTGAAACCAGATTTGAACTCAGTTCCTCCTGACTTCAGGGCTAGTGCTCTATCCACTGCACTACCAAGCTGCCCCAGAACAACTTTGAATGAATAAGTTATTTTGACTATTACAAAGATCAAAATTAACTATAAAGGACATATGAAGAAAGAAATTATTTGCCTCCAGAGAAAGAATTGATAAATAGAAGTATGTATAGAATAATTATATGTGCATAATTATTCTAAGCATACATATATATGTCTATTTGTGTCTAATGGTAGCCATGTCTAGGGAAAGGTGGGGAGAGAGTAGAAAAAATGAGAAAAAATATGTATTGATATAAAAAAGACAAACTTGAAAAGGCATGAATGCATATATGAGTAAAAAACGAGTTCAATACCTCTTGTCTGATTTAAAAGAAATTCCTGGGAAAAAAAATTGACCAGACCTATGGATGTCATTATTATCCCTGAGTGGATATAATGAAGGATTGCTTAGCATCTCAGGGAGGGGGGGAGAAGAGGGAAGGATAGAATTTGGAAATCAAAACTAAAAAAGTATTAAAAATTGATCTTAAAAAAATATTCTTTAATTCTCCTTCTTTCTAATCTTGGTATCCAAATTCACAAACCAGAAAGACTTTCACTGAACTTTTCCATAACTCTCTCCATTGTTAGTAGAGGTAATTTAATATCACGGAAAGGGCACAGTATTAGGAGAAACTACCTCTGGGTTTAGTTTCAGCTTTCACACTGAATAGCTATATGATCATGGGTGCACCCATAGCTTCTCTGAGCTTTAGTTTTTTCCTTTGTAAAATGAGAGTGTAGTGCCAGATGAACCCTTATATGTTATACCATTATTGCCCCACCTCTTATTCCCCACAAAAGGCAGACAAATTGATAGTGATGTTGACTCATGAAGAGAAAGCCCAAAAATCGTAATGAAAATTTAGCATTGTCTATGATTAATGTACAATAGTGTTGTGCCCCTACCTAACCAATTAAAAAAGGCAAGTAGCTCTGCTTTCTGGCAAATGGGTCAAGGATTACGGCAGTTAGTGGGCTAAAAACCAACTTCAAAGTCAGAAAAATGTGGGCTCAAATCCTGCCTCTTTCATACATTAGATATGTGATTCCAGACAAGTCACTTAAACTCTCAAGCACCCAAGCTTTTCTCTGAGGCTGTAAGTGGCAGAGCAATTGTTTCTTTATGGAAGTCTTTCCTTCATCAGGGATTTTTAAACTTTTCTAAGTCATAGACATTTTTGTCTGTCTAATAAAGCCTATAGACTTTATCTCAGAATAGTGTTTTTAAAAGCATAAAGTAAAATTCATAGGATTCCAAAGAAAACATTTTATCAAAACACCATTATGATTTTTTTAAATTTTTAATAATAGCTTTTATTTTCAAAATACATGCAAAGATAATTTTTGACATTCACCCTTGCAAAACTTATGTTCCAAACTTTTCTTCCTTCCTTTCCCCCCCTTCCCTTAGACAGCAAGCAATCTAATATAGATTAAATATGTGCAATTTTTCTAAACATATTTCCACATATATCATGCTGCACAAGAAAAATCAGATCAAAAAGGGAACAAAATGAGAAAGAAAAAAAAGCAAATCAACAACAAAAAAGGTGAAAATACTATGTTGTGATCCACATTCATTCTCCATAGTCCTCTTTCTGGATGCAGATGATTTCTGCCATAACAAGTCTATTGGAATTAGCCTGAATCACCTAGTTGTTGAAAAGTCATGTCCGTGATGATAAAGTGATGTGATGATATCATCACATAATCTTGTTGCTTATACAATGTTTTCTTAGTTCTACTTACTTCACTTAGAATCAGTTATGATTTTTTTAAGTCCACAAGTTAAAAATCTCTGTCCTAGTCTATTAAAATCACAGGTTTAGACTGAAAGAGAGAAGGGGTAGAAGAGAGAGAGAAAGAGGGAGAGAGGGAGAAAAGGAGAGAGGGAAAGAGGAAGAGGAAGAAGGAGAGGGAGGGGAAGAGGGGGAGACGGTAAGAGGGAGACAGAGACAGAGAGAGACAGAGACAGAGAGAGAGGGGGGGGAGAATAGAAAGGATGCAAAAATAAAGGAGGTCAGGTCCTTTAGAAGTAACTTAACATTCTCCTGCCTGGAACAAGCAGTATGAAATGTAAACTCAGACCACTTTTTTTAAAAAATCAGTTGAGCTGGTGGAGGGGGGAGACATTTTGATGTCCTGAAGCAAAGTCCTTGTCACCATCTTCATTCAGGATAAGAATATTGGTTCCCTCTATGTGAAAACATACTAGTAGAGATAAATACTAGATAAATAATTTTGTCTTATGTAATGTATATTCATCACTGCTAGTTAGTTTTCATCCCTATTTGGCATCCTATTTTTATGTAAGTTGTAAATCTAATGCAGGATTGTCATCTTTCTATTTATCAATTACAAATGTGCCAAAGGTTAGAAAATAAGAATTTGTTCATTATGTAAATAAACATAATTTTTATAAAAAGCACTTGGTTTGAAGCCTTCAGTTATATATTAGCTAAACTGCAAATTCTTTAATGCTACCTGGCCACTTCATCTTTTATAACTTTTCAAATCTATTTTGTTTCCAAATCTTGCTTTAATTTAAAGTACACATCATGTTTTAAGATTGCAGTCATACTTGGAATAATGCTGGTCATAAATGGTAAATTATTTTTTTTCCTCACAATATATTTTGTTTGAAGGAGAAATTGTGGCAAGTATATGTTGAATTATATCATTTCCTCCAATGAAACTATTATAGTAGAAAATGAACCATGAGAATGGCAAACAAGAAATCAGATTATTTTACTCTATCCTATTCCATCCTAAATCTGTGTCTGGAAAGAAACCATGCAACTAAAACAATACAGGGATAATCTCTGCCATTGTCCCAAAACTTGGCTATATATAAAGGCTGTCTGTGAAAAAATGAAAATGCAATATTGCTGTGAAAATCTATTGCCATTACATAACCAAATTGGGAATAACAGGCCCTTTAGAAAGTCAATATTTGGTGTTCATCACAATGTGAAAGATGCTATTAGAGGGAATATAAAGGAAATAAAGACTACTTAATCCCAGAGTTCAGAGCAACCAAATGGCTCAGTGGATAAAGTGCCAGACCTAGAATCAGGAAGATATCTTCCTAAATTCAAATCTGGCCTCAACCACTTATCATCTATGTGACCCTAATCACTTAAATTTTTTTGCCTTATATTCCTAATCTGTAAAATGATTTGAGAAGGGGCATGACAAACCATTCCAGTATCTTTGCCAAGAAAACCCCAATGAGATACCAGATCTTTTTCTTTTTACCTGTCCACAGCTGTGCAGGTGATTTTCCTAAAACTCAGATCTGACCACAGATCAGCTCAATTTCTAATCCAACAGATCTTCAATCCAATAAATTCTAATCATTCTCTATTGATTCCAGGATTAAAAATTATTTAATCTTTATTTTTCTTAATTTCTGTTTTTCTATAAGTTTCATAAGGTATAAGTACTAGTAGTAATTAAAACAATTACTGCTATACTAATAAAATTAGCATATAAAACATGAAAGTAAGTAAATATATAAATATTAGGGGTATATGCTCAAAAAAATTTAACAGGTGAAAAAGTATACACATGATGAAAAACAGTGAAAATTACTGACCTAGCCTGATCCATTCCTGGATAAGATTCCCTTGATTACAACAACACCTTTTTGCCTTTTTTTTTTTTTTGCTTAGGCAATTGGGGTTAAGTGACTTGCCCAGGGTCACACAGACAGGTGTTAAGTGTCTGAGACCAGATTTGAACTCAGGTCCTCCTGACTTCAGGGCTGGTACTCTATCCACTGCACCACCTAGCTGCCCCACTTATTTACCTTTCACCTGAAAAGTTTCAATGATGGAGAACTCACTACTTCCTGAAGCACCTCATTCTGTTTTCTAAAATTATATTTATTAGAAAGTTTTTCTTTGTAGAGAATTAAAATCTGCCCCCTCTGCAGCTTCTCTCTATTTTCCCTAATTCTGCTATGCCAGGTACAAAGAATTTAATCCATTTTCCATGTGACATTTCTTCAAATATTTAAAGAAACCTATTTTGTCTTTCCTCTATCATCTTCCCTTTTCCCCAATCAAGCATTCCCTTCTCAGATTAAATATTTCCAATTCCTTTATCTTTGCATTGCAAGGTTTCTAGTCTCAACATCAGATCATAATGAAACTATCACTTCCTTCATTTGGGACTTCACACTTTTACAGAAAACATGAACAATGTATATACAGCAAAGTCTAAAAGTACACATAAAGCACTATGTAAATATTATTATTATTAGCAATTTTAATGTGAATGCAGTCTAATATGATATTAGCTTTCCTGGCTACCATATAACAAAGTTGATCCCTAATCAAAATAAAGTGTCTTGGAAGAAACTAGTATGTAAAGGTAAAAAAAACCCAAAACAAAACAATTTTTTAAAAGCTCTTTAGGACCCTAGGGAACTTGTGACGGTAGTTCAGGTTAGCCACCACTAAGTGATTTATTAAAATTTGTTAGGCAGCCCAGGTATCACATTGAATGTTTCTCAGGCAAACTGATTATAGATGACTTTTGAGATAATCACTTACTGCAGACAATGTTGCTGCTTATTTTTTTCTAAAGAGAATAGGTGAACATAATGTACATAAGGTAAACGTCCAAATAAAGGTGAAAGAAATACTGCTTATGTTATCAGGTAGCTTTATTTGCTTTCTATTTCTCCTGCACAGCTTATAGTCACCTCATTCTTCCATTCTGTTTCCTAGTACCCTAAGTTTAGAAGTAGAAGGTACCACAAGAGTCCATAAAGCTTAACCTTTTCATCTTAGAGATGAGGAAACAAGAATATCTAGCTTAAGTGACTTACTCAAGATCACATTGGTAATAAATAATATTTAGGAGGATAGTTATCCTTTAAAAAAAATTCAACTATGCCCAAAGAGTTATCAAACTGTGCATAGCCTTTAATACAGCAGTGTCTCAATTAGGCCTGTATCCAAAAAAAAAGATCATAAAAGAGGGAAAAGGAACCACATGTGCAAAAATGCTTGTAGCAGTCCTTTTTATAGTGGCAAGGAACTGAAGACTCAGTGGATGTCCATCAATTGGAGAATGACTGAATAAGTTATGGTATGTGAATGTTATAGAATATTATTGTTCTATAAAAAATTATCAGCAGGATGATTTCAGAGAGGCTTGGAGAGACCTACATGAACTGATGCTAAGTGAAGTGAGTAGAACCAAGAGAATATTGTACAGGATAATAAGATTATGTGATGATCAACTGATGCATTTGTCTCTTTTCAATAATGAGGTGATTCAGGCCACTTTCAATAGGCTTGTGATGGAGAGACCCATCCAGAAAAAGGACTGTAGGGACTGAATGTGAACACAACATAGTATTTTCAATTTTTTGTTGTTTTCTTGCTTGCTTTTTTATCCATTTTTTTCCTTTTTTGATCTGATTTTTCTTATGCAGCATGATAAATGATGATAAATGTGGAAATATATTTACAAGAATTGCACATGGTTAACCTATATTGGATTACTTGCTATCCAGAGGAAAGGGAGGGAGAAAAATTCGGGACACAGGGTTTTGCAAGGATAATGTTGAAAACTATTTTTATATGTATTTTAAAAACAAAAAAACCTATTATTAAAAAAGAAAAAAATATAGTTCAATGAAAACCAAAAATAGTTAAATAATTTTAAAAGTCACATGCACATTCTTTCACAGCCATCAAAGGGACATACAATCTGAAGTGATTGTCTAGAATCTGTTTTGGAGTTGGAAGGAACCTTGATTTTTAATCCATTTCCCTTAGTCTGTAACATATTAGTTACATATTTACCCCACACAGAAGTCAATATTTAATAGGATTCCATTTTTTGCTAAGGATTCTGAATAGTCTGAAAGCTTTATAAAACTATTAACTTCCATTTAGTTATTTTCTGCATAGAAATAGAAATAGAAAACCCAATAACTTCTCTATTCACATTCCTTTTACAAATCAGAAAGATTTTTTTTAAATTTGGTAAGTTTTAGGAATAGACAAAAAATATAGTGTGCCATATACTTACTGATACTATTGGGAATGGATCTTTGACCTTCATTAGGTTACAAAGAGGTGCTGAAACTTAATTCTAAGTGCTTGAATGCTAACTGCCCTTGGATAGTATGGTATTATTTATGTTTTAAATTAACTTGGAAGGAATGCTAAGTTTTGTTAGTTTCCTTATTTATTAAGTTCAATAATAATATCTTTAGTATTCACCTCACAGCTTTTTTTTTCTATGAGGATCAAATAGTTATGATATATATACTTAACTTTAAACTTTAAAGAATTTTTAAGTTTGCAAACTTTAAAGAAATATGTAAATGGATGCTATTATAATTATTATAATATTTTAATTTGT
This sequence comes from Myrmecobius fasciatus, assembly GCA_023553655.1. Lineage (NCBI taxonomy): Eukaryota > Metazoa > Chordata > Mammalia > Dasyuromorphia > Myrmecobiidae > Myrmecobius > Myrmecobius fasciatus. The sequence goes on from JAJPUD010002515.1 coordinate 168,907, forward strand.
GGTTTATTAAAATAATAAAAAGGGACAATAATAAAAAATTATGTCACTTACATGAAATACCCAATAGTATACTACCCACTGTGTAGAGTTGTTTAAAATAAGACTTTTCAGAGCTGGAGGGGACATTAAAGGTTCAACTCTCTTCATGTGAGTTGACACAATCATCATCATCATTATCATCATCATCATTTGCTACCTATAGGCTGCAGATGATCCAAATAGAAAAACACATGGTGAGTGTAGGTAGGGCATAGATTATTAGCAGCAGTGATTTGCACATAAGAAGTAGAATAAACAACATTTTAGGACATGTGCTCTACTTGCAACTGAGATAGCATACAGAGGGATATGGAACTACCAAATCTTCTACCAAGAGAACTACCAGATATAATAAGGTAGTATACAGAGAAACAGTTAACACTTCATGACATCATGATGGACTAAAACGTAGAAATCCTCCAACCACCTAGTGACCTAATACAGTAACGTAAGAAGAAATAAAATAGATCTAACTATGTAAAGTCTCACCCACCACTGTATCAACTATTTGTTGTCTCTGTATAAGAGATACTTACAGTTTTATCTAAATGATTGCTTCAACCCTGTATTTTTGTCTAAAGGGACTTCTTTCACAATTGTAAAAATATTTGGTCCCCTTTCCTTGTCTCCTGTCCTTGAACAAGAAATGTCTTCTCATTGTGGTAACAAACCTTGACATGTGCATGGCAAATATTCCCCAAGAAGCCATCCTTTTTCCCCTTGAATAATTCCCTCTTTCTCTACCCTTCTGTCTCCTGTGAAAGATACTTATCTCTCCTAAATTGCTGCAGAATACTGCTGATTGGCTAGGTACCCCTAAGAAATTAAAGCTGATATCAGCAGTTTCCTTAGTTTGCTAATATATTTCTTTACTTTTAATTTGGCCTCCTATCCACACAATCAGCAGATCCCTATTTGTGGGGTCTTTCCCCCTTTCCAATAGGATTTCATTTTACTCAGTGGAGAGAATTCCTCGACAATACCACACAGTTTTAAAAGTAAAGTTAACATTACATGATAATCCTTTTTTGCTTTTGAAAGACTTTTTACACTGATCATATTTCACCCTACTGAACAACTCTGTGAGAAAGATAAAACTGATATTGTCAACCCCATTTTGTAGATTAGAAAAATTCAGATACCAATATATTAAATGGCTCAAAATCACATGGTAAGTAAGTAGTGTTACCAAGATTAGAATGCAACCTGGTTTCCAGAACCAGTGCTCTTTCTAAGAAATGACAAAACTTCAAATGGTATCCTTAATAGTGGGATACTCTGTACAGAACACTGTTTCTGGAGTAAGATGACCTGGATGAAATTCAACCTTTGATACCAACTATTGTAACCTTGACTTCTTTTAGATAGGGGAGAGGACTAAGTTTCTGAAGTTTTTGAGGAATCCTCTAACTCTAGAAGTGTGATCTCATCATGTTTTTTTAGATTTTGTTTTGTGATAAGGAGGAAGCAGGTAAATGGAAAAAGGGAGAAAATATGCCATAAGCTGTTAAGAGTTCTAAGTCTGTTATAGGCATCTGCCCTAGCAATTTCAATTAACCAAAAGAGTAAAATGGGTTCCTGTGAATGCAGCAACTCCTGTTAAAAGCACTAATGGAGAAATTGCATTTCAGGGTGCTATCTGTATAGCTTAAAAGCAAAAAGATGTCACATTTCTGAGGATGGAAATTGTTCAGTTACATTCCAAAGAGTAGTGCACGAGTTGAAAGATCAATTCCAATGTCTAATGAAATAAGGTTTGCTTTTACTGGTTATTTGAACAAGGCTCTTCAATAATAAAGAGTACAGAGAGGGAAACATTTATACAGTGGTTCACCATTTTAATTAAGCATTCTCCATCTTTCCCACCCTGACCTCCAGTAGTCAACTCTCTCTTTGCAATTTAGTGTAAGACTTTGGACTTTTTTGTGCAATCCCTTAATTATTTTTGTTGTTGTTGTTGTTGTTGTTGTTGTTATTTACTAGGGACTAATTGGATCAGATTTATCTTATAGGAAGATGGATGTGTCAATTTCCAGGAAGAAACATGGTTTTTAAGGGTTTTGTGCTAAAACTTACAGACTGACCATGAGACTAATGACAGAGAAGCATTCTACCTCATCTGTATCTTACCTTCCCGGCACAGTAAGTTAATGGCTGCTGTGGTGAGAAAATAATTGATAAACATTTCACACTGTAAGGATAGCCAAGTTTTGTTTTGTCTTGTCCTACAAGTGTCTTTCTCAGTCTCTAGCCACTGGTAATGATACAAATTTCAATTCCATGCTCGAATACGATTTTATAGCAAATATATTGTATACCAGATGGTAGCAGGGGAGAAATGGCCATAAAGGCAGCACATCCCGGGGGCATTGCAGTACATGCAACCTAGATCAGTGTGCCAATTTCTCCCAAGGGTGTGCTTATCACACCCAAACCATTCTTTCCTCTTGAATAAGATCTCAGTTTAGAGCAAGCATCCTTCCCTCCTCTCCTTGCTCCAGTGAGATGAATCAGACAGCAGTGGGAGTAGTTCTACCAGAGCAAAATTGTTCAGGTAGATTATCCACAACTCCCTATTTTATGTTTATCATCTGGTTTCACTGTTGTTTTGTTTTGTTTTGTTTTTCTCATAGAGGTGTTAAAAATAGAAATGGAAACAAGAGAGGTCCATAGTATAAGCTGCATAATAAGAAGTTTGTGCTCAGAATGGGAAGTCTCTCATAAGTGAGAAAATGATGTTCATAGTTTATAATGTACAACCTTCAGCATAATGGAGAACTTTTATTGTGTTTTATTGGTGTATATTCCCCCCAACTATTTAATGAAAAACAACAGAAAAAAATTAGTACAGATTGTTAGTGATAGCTTTAACTGGACTCCCAGGAACATCTAATTCAGGCTGTTTTTTATAAAGATCACTTTTTTTTTCCAAGGGCAACACTTTATTTTCTCAATTTCTCTACCAAATATATTATTATAGAAAAACCCAGGAGAGGGATTTGATAATGTCCTTCTGGGACATTAAAAAAAAGTAACTTTTTAAATTCACATTTACCTTTTAAAGATAGAAACAAACATCATTTAGGAGCTTAATTGCTTCTTTTTCTCTAATTACTGTCATATCTAATGAAAGGAATTCTATAAACCAAAATGGAGCAGAAGAAATGAAACTCATGCCTCTAGGTAGGCAAATTTTAAAAGCACTGAGACTGAAGCCTAATCTGAGTCTAGCCTAAAACCCTAATCTTCTTTTTATCGGAGATCCTCCAGCCTCAAAAATTTGACAAAATAGAAGCCAAAAAATCAAAAACGGAGTCCAAAGTGTAACAAGCTGAATCATTTCCATTTTCTCCAACCTTTCAAAAAAAAGAGTAAATATTTTAAAATATGGAGTAGAGAGGAAAGAATCTTTGGATGTGATTTTTATTCAGTTTTTTTTTTTAACTAAAAAAATGTTTACACCTAGCAGAGCTTCCTTGCCTTCCTTCAAGTTCCAGCTAAAATGCCACCTTCTACAGTAAACTCTTCCTGATTCTCCTTAATTCTAGGGCCTTTCTTCTATTGATTATCTCCAAGTGATCACATATATAGCTTTTGGTATAGTTATTTGCAGCTTGTCTCCCCATTATACTGAGAGTTCCTTGAGAATAAGAACTGCCATTTACTTTCTTTTGTGTTCCTAGGGCTTGGGGTGCCCGACGGGAAGAAGGCACTTAATGTGTTTGGTTGCCAGACGGATTTAGAATTAAGAAATCTGAGCTCAAGGCCCACCTCTGAACCAAACTGGTTGTGTGATCTCAGGGCGTCGGAGACTTTTGGAGAGTATAAATTAGATAGGAGTTTCCTATCAGTGGAGAAAGTTTTATTGTTCAAAATCTCTACATCAACAAAATCATAGGTGATCACTTCTTCCCATTACAAAAAACAATCTTATTCACAGGTTTTATCAGAAGCTAACTTTTTTCAATAGCACAAGATCTGAAGTAAAGAAGAAAAGACTCAAAAAAACCTGTTTGATTTCTGATTCCCTAACTTCTTAATTATGTCACTTAAATTCTCTAAATCTCATTTATAAACTAATTGTAATCAGAAGATAATATCTGCCCTACTTACTTCACCAGGGTGTTGGATATTTCAAATAAGTTGATTACTAATGAAGCGCTTTGTGAAATGGTATATAAATGCTATGCAAATAAAAATACTGTTATTAATAAGTTTAATAAAATTATTAGTCATAATTGTCAATAAAATAATAATAAAAAATAAAAATAAAATAATAAATCAGTAGATTTATCAAAAGCTCCTTCTACCAACAGATCTACTTATGCACTAGACATTGTTCTAAGCATCATGTGATAGAATTATACATCTGCTATATAAAGTTACAGAGCTGTTTCAGTCAGTGCAGACATGCCAATATTAACTAATACCTACCAAAAACTCAGCTAAAAGACAATTCACAAAGCACTAGTGGATGAAAATAGTGTTCTTTTGGAGTCTATCAAAATCCTCTACCTTGTCAATTCAATGAAGACATACCTAGGCAGATAATTCAATTGAAATAGCCACTTGGAATATACATTTTGAAAGCATCATACATTTAAGATTATTAAATAGTCTACTACCATGGAGGATCTTTCCTATATTCTGTGAAGGATCCTCATAATATACTACTAATCCAAAATTTCAATTTTAAAAAGCCTTCTTCAAATGTGACACGGAGCCCTGCCAGCTTATGTCTGCTACTGATGCCTGTACTGATGTCTTTTGCTGCAGCTTTTCCATTTTACTTTCAAGGACATTGGTTTCATAAATTTTACCTTCTAGCTCCTATATCTTAACTATATGACTGGTAATCCCATATCCCTGAGGTTTTCCCAGTCACTTAATCTTGAGTTATGTACTATATACTAAACTCACCTGAAGCCTTGTAATCTGTTTGATATACATTCTGTTGGGTTAAGGGAAATATAATGGGAAAATGTGGTTGATTTTAATGTTATTTCAATAGACTTTTAGATATGAAAAACGGATTGATGCTTCTACAGTTTCAAAACCATTTCTCTAAAATTTGAATAAGTCCTTACTATATGTTTACAGAAAACCTTGTGAGATATATTTTCTGAGAACTTCAAGTGATGTTTAAATCTCCAAAGTTGTTTGAAACCAGATTATTTACAGACCCTCAGCCTCTGTAGCTGGCAGTTTAACTTGTCCTGAACCCTATAGCAAACCAAGAAGAACAGTTTCCAAGAGGAATTCACGTATGTTTGTTTTGTAGAATCACTAGAAATGAATTGTCCTTTCATCCTCTTTTTGAGAAATATCTTTGTTTTGTATGTAACAAGAGAAACATGGATCCTGATAGGGATTGTAATGAAACAGAATTTAGGGATGTTGGCACTCACTATTCTAAATAAGATACATTAGAAATCTTAACCGGCAGGTTAAGCTGTTTCTCTTTGTCAAAATTCTCCCAAGTTGCCTACTATCTTTACCCACTTAAAGTAAAATCAACAATGTTCTTTAGAATTTTCCAGTGAGGAGGCGGAGCCAAGATGTCAAACTGCAGACAGCGTCCTCTGTGAGCTCCTGAGACCTTCCCTCAGACCCAGACAAATTGAGCCTCCGAATTGGTTCTGGAGTGAGGGCTCCACCAAACACTTGGACTACAATGCACTTCTATCAAATATCTACTTTGAAAGAACTTTTTAGACAGGCAGGGGATTGAGCAGCTCCCAGCGCTCAGACTCCAGTGTGCAGCCAGGGTGCAAGTCCGGGGCTGAGAAGGACCAGAAGATTTTAGGCTTCCAGGAAGTCCCTGGGAGACACTTGGGCCACTTTGCTCTGGTTGCCGGCAGGTGCTTTGGCGGGTCTACCTTTGATAAAGGGTGGATTGAGAGCAGCTGAAAGTGTGGTCCTACTGCAGATCTAGCAAGATTAGCCCCAGACCGGAAGTCAACTCAGCAAATTGCCCCAGGGCACATTGAAATCCCTGCTGCTGCTGCTGCTGCCACTGCTGCTGCTGCTACTGCAGAATTCCCTGCTGGTGACTGATATCTCTGCTGAAAAACATGAGCAAGAAGAAGAGAGCTCTCACCATAGACAGCTTTTACGGAGAGAAACTAGAGAAGTCCCCAGATACTGAGATTCTGAAAACAATCCCAGATAAAGTCACAAAGGTGGACTTAAGCTGGTCTCCCTTTCAGAAGGCTTACCTAGAAGATTGCATAAAGAATCTCAAAAGAGAGCTAGAAGAAGATTGGAGAAATAAATTGAGAGCAGTGCAAGAAGGAAATATCGTCATGCAACAGAGATGTGAAAAACTGGAAAATAAGTCTGGTGAATTGGAAAAAGACAACAATTCATGAAAAAACAAAATTGGTGAATTGGAAAAAGACAACAATTCACTGAAAAACAAAATTGGTGAATTGGAAAAAGTCACCAAATCACAAGAAAATAAAAATAGTGAATTGGTAAAAGACAACAATTCACTGAAAAACAAAATTGGTGAATTGGAAAAAGTCACCAACTCACTAGAAAATAAAAATAGTGAATTGGAAAAAGATAACAATACACTGAAAAAACAAAATTAGTGAACTGGAAAAAGACAACAATTCATGAAAAATAAAATTGGCAAAATGGAAAAAGAATGCAATGAAACAAAAAATTCAATTGGCCAGTTATAAAAGGAGCTAAAAAAGATAGCTGAAGGAAATAATACCTTAAAAATTGAAATTAAACAAATTGAAACGAATGACTCAATAAGACTTCAAGAATCAGTCAAACAAAAACAAAAAAATGAAAAAATAGAAGAAAATATGAAATATCTCCTTGGAAAAACAACTGACTTGGAAAACAGATCCAGGAGAGACAATCTAAGGATTATTGGACTCCCTGAAAGTCACGATGAAAAAAAGAAGCTTGATGCTATCTTCCAGGAAATCATGAAAGAGAATTGCCCTGATGTTTTAGGATCAGAAGGCAAAGTTGGCATTGAAAGAATTCACCAATCACCTCCTGAAAGAGACCCCAAAATTAAAACCCCAAGGAATATCATGGCCAAATTTCAGGACTATCGCACCAAGGAAAAGATATTACAAGCTGCTAGAAAAAAAAAAAAAAAAAACAGTTCAAACACCGAGGAACTGGCATTAGAATTACACAGGATCTGTCAGCTTCCACATTGAAGGATAGAAGGGCCTGGAATCAGATATTCCGAAAGGCAAAAGAACTTGGATTACAGCCAAGAATAAGCTATCCAGCTAGAATGAGCATCATCTTCCAGGGAAGAAGATGGTCATTCAATGATACAGGAGAATTTCACCTATTTCTAATGAAAAGACCAGATCTGAACAAAAAATTTGACCTCCAAACACAGAACTCTAGAGAAGCATAAAAAGGTAAAAAGGAAAGAACTCTCAAGAACTATATCTCTACTAGGGGTATCATTAAAGAATGGGGGTATAATTTGATCTTACTTTGATAATAATCAAAAAGAAATTAGAGGTGGAAGGTATATCATACTGTAAAAAAGGGGGGGGAGGGGAATGGAGGTAAAATAAAGTAAAAATAAAAAGGAGGTAAAATAAGGCAAAGTCTCATGAAGAGACATAGAAAATCTAATATAATTGAGGGAAAGAAGTGAGGGTGATGAGTATTCTTACTCTCATTAGATTGGGCTCTAAAAGAGTATATCAGAGACGCATTTGATTTCAGGGAAAAACTTGGCCCTCTGTATAGGGAAGTAGGAGGGAAAGGAGGAAAAGAAAGGGATACATTAATAGAAGGATTAGGGGAAAGGTGTAAAAAAGAGGGAGGGTTTTAAAGGGGGGAAGACTGTTAGAGGGAGGTGGTCATCAAAAACAAAATACTGAAGAGGGGAGAAGGAAGTAAGGGGAAAGGGAAGAGAAAAATATAACTTTGGGGACATAAGATGGCAGGAAATATAGATATAGTCATTTTAACTGTGAATGTGAATGGGATGAACTCTCCCATAAAATGGAAATGGATAGCGGACTGGATTAAAAGCCAGAATCTTACAATATGTTGTTTACAAGAAACACATCTAAAACATAGAGATACATACAGAGTGAAGGTAAAGGGCTGGAGCAGAATCTTTTATGCTTCAAGTGAACAAAAAAAGCAGGGGTAGCAATCCTTATCTCAGATCAAGTAAAAGCAAAAATAGATCTAATAAAAAGAGATAAGGAAGGAAACTATATTTTACTAAAGGGTACCATAGACAATGAAGCGGTATCAATGCTAAACATATATGCACCAAGGGGTATAGCATCCAAATTCCTAGAGAAGAAACTAATAGAGATGCAAGGAGAAATAGACAGTACAACTATACTAGTGGGGGATCTCAACCTTGCTCTCTCAGAATTAGATAAATCAAACCACAAAATAAACAAGAAAGAAACTAGGGAGATAAACCAATTGTTAGACAAGTTAGGTATGATAGATCTATGGAGAAAGTTGAATGGAGACAGTAGGGAGTTTACTTTTTTCTCAGCAGTCCATGGAACCTATACAAAAATTGACCATGTGTTAGGGCATAAAAACCTCAAAATCAAATGCAGAAAGGCAAAAATAGTATATGCATCCTTTTCAGATCATGATGCAATAAAAATCACATGCAATATAAGGCCAGGAGAAAATAAACCAAAAGTTAATTGGAAACTAAATAATCTAATCCTGATGAATGAATGGGTGAAAGAGCAAACCATAGACACAATCAATAATTTCATCCAGGAGAATGACAATAAGGAGACAACATAGCAAAATTTGTGGGATACGGCCAAAGCAGTTATAAGGGGCAATTTTATATCTCTAGATGCTTACTTGCATAAAATAGAGAAAGAAAAGTTCAATGAATTGGGCTTATTATTAAAAAAAAACTAGAAAAAGAACAAATTAAAAACCCTCAATTAAATACCAAATTGGAAATTCTAAAAATAAAAGGAGAAATTAATAAAATTGAAAATAAGAAAACTATTGAATTAATAAATATAACTAAGAGTTGGTTCTATGAAAAAAACAACAAAATAGATAAGCCTTTAGTTAATTTGATAAGAAAAAGGAAAGAGGAAAATCAAATTGTTAGTCTCAAGAATGATAAGGGAGAACTTTCCTCCAATGAAGAGGAAATTAGAGCAATAATTAGGAATTACTTTGCCCAACTTTATGCCAGTAAGTTTGATAATCTAAATGAAATGGAGGAATATCTAGAAAAATATAGATTGCCCAGGTTAACAGAAGAGGATATAAATTATTTCAATAGCCCCATATTAGAAAAAGAAATAGAACAAGCTATTAACCAACTCCCTAAGAAAAAATCTCCAGGGCCAGATGGATTTACATGTGAATTCTACCAAACATTCAAAGAACAATTAATTCTAATACTACACAAACTATTTGAGAAAATAGGGACAGAAGGTATACTGCCAAATTCCTTCCATGAGATGGATATGGTGCTGATAGCTAAACCAGGTAGGGTGAAAACAGAGAAAGAAAACTATAGACCCATTTCCCTAATGAATATTGATGCAAAAATTTTAAATAAGATATTAGCAATGAGATTACAGAAAGTCATCCCCAGGATAGTACACTATGACCAAGTAGGATTTATACCAAGGATGCAGGGCTGGTTCAACATTAGGAAAACTATCAGCATAATTAATTATATTAATAACCAAACTATCAAAAACCATATGATTATCTCAATAGATGCAGAAAAAGCATTTGATAAAAATCCAACACCCTTTCCTATTAAAAACACTAGAGAGTATAGGAATAAATGGGCTTTTCCTTAAAATGATCAGTAGCATCTATTTAAAACCATCAGCAAGCATCATATGTAATGGAGACAAACTAAAACCATTCCCTATAAGATCAGGAGTGAAACAAGGCTACCCACTGTCACCATTACTATTTAATATTGTATTAGAAATGTTAGCTTTAGCAATAAGAGAAGAAAAAGAGATAAAAGGAATCAGAGTAGGTAATGAAGAAACCAAATTATCACTCTTTGCAGATGACATGATGGTATACTTAGAAAACCCTAGAGACTCAACTAAAAAACTACTAGAAACAATTCACAACTTTAGCAAAGTGGCAGGATTCAAAATTAATCCACATAAATCATCAGCATTTTTATATATTACCAACAAAGTTCAGCAGCAAGAGATACAAAAAGAAATTCCATTCCAAATAACAGATGATAAGATAAAATATTTGGGAATCTATCTGTCAAGGAAAAGTCAGAAACTATATGAACTAAACTACAAAACACTTTCCACACAAATAAAATCAGACCTAATCAATTGGAAAAATATTAAGTGCTTATGGGTAGGCAGAGCGAATATAATAAAAATGACAATACTACCCAAACTAATCTACTTATTTAGTGCCATACCAATCAAACTCCCAAGAAATTATTTTACAGATCTAGAAAAAATAGTAGCAAAGTTCATTTGGAAGAACAAAAGGTCAAGGATTTCAAGGGGATTAATGAAAAAAAGGCAGATGAAGGTGGCCTTGCTGTACCAGATCTAAAACTATATTATAAAGCAGTGGTCATCAAAACCATTTGGTACTGGCTAAGAAATAGAGCAGTCGATCAGTGGCACAGGATTGGTTATCAGGACAATCTAGGCAATAACCTTAACAGTTTAGTGTTTGATAAACCCAAAGACTCCAGCTTTTGGGATAAATACTCACTATTCGGCAAAAACTGTTGGGAAAATTGGAAACTAGTGTGGAAGAAATTAAGGCTTGACCCATACCTAACACCACATACCAAGATAAGATCTAAATGGGTTCATGATCTAGATATAAAGAGTGATATTGTAAGCAAATTAGAGGAACATAGTATAGTTTACCTCTCAGACCTGTGGAGATGGAATAAATTTATGTCCAAAGAAGATCTGGAACTCCTAATTGAACACCAGATGGATAATTTTGATTATATTAAGTTAAAAAGTTTCTGTACAAATAAAACTATTGCAGACAAGATTAGGAGGGAAGCATCAAATTGGGAAATCATCTTTACATTTAATGGTTCTGATAAAGGTCTCATTTCTAAAATATATAGAGAATTGTCTCATATATATAAGAATTCAAGCCACTCTTCAGTAGATAAGTGGTCAAGGGAAATGAACAGACAATTTTGAGATGATGAAATTAAAACCATCTCTATTCATATGAAAAGTTGCTCCAAATCACTATTGATCAGAGAAATACAAATTAAGACAACTCTGAGGTACCACTACACACCTGTCAGATTGGCTAAAATGACAGGAAAAGATAACGATGAATGTTGGAGAGGATGTGGGAAAACTGGGACACTAATACATTGTTGGTGGAACTGTGAACGGATCCAACCATTCTGGAGAGCAATTTGGAGCTATGCTCAAAAAGTTGTCAAACTGTGCATACCCTTTGACCCAGCAGTGTTTCTTCTGGGCTTATATCCCAAAGAGATCTTAGAGGAGGGAAAGGGACCCACATGTGCAAGAATGTTTGTGGCAGCCCTTTTTGTAGTGGCAAGAAACTGGAAACTGAAGGGATGCCCATCAATTGGAGAATGGCTGAATAAATTATGGCATATGAATGTTATGGAATATTATTGTTCTGTAAGAAACGACCAGCAGGATGATTTCAGAGAGGCCTGGAGAGACTTGCATGAACTGATGCTGAGCGAAATGAGCAGAACCAGGAGATCATCATACACAACAACAACAATATTACATGATGATCAATTCTGATGGACATGGCTCTCTGCAACAAAGAATTGTCTCAAACCAGTTCCAATTGTTCACTGAAGAAAACCATATACACCCGGAGAGAAGGATATGAAATATGGACCACAACGTAACATTTTCATGCTCTCTATTGATGTTTGCTTGCATTGTGTTGTCTTTCTCTGATTTTCTTTTTTTTTCTTGTAGATAGGATTTTCCTTGCATAACTTTTCAAGTATGTCAACATTGTTAACATGTAGTGGACTTCCTGCCATCTAGGGGAAGGGAGGGGACTGGGGGTAAAATTTGTAATGGAAAGCTTTATAAAGATCAGTGCTGGGGAACTACCCATACATATGTTATACAAATAAAAAGCTTTAATAAAAAAAATAAAAAAGAAGAAAGTGAGGAGATACTTTCATCCTATTGTAAATAAAGATTTGAAAGATGCAAAAAAAAGAATTTTCCAGTGATCTATACAAAGTACTCCCTGGGATTTTCTCATCACCAGCATATATGGCAGGCGGGGTGTTCAAGGGGAACTACATGAGAAGCTATCATTAGCACAATTATGTACAAGATAAATTCATTCTGCATGTGTGCCAGCTCTCATTCACAAATTTCATGATGCCTAAACTTTATTAAGTCACTGTGTCTGAAAATTCAAAGAATTCTTCCAACTAAACTGGCAAACTGATGAAACACGGTCCAAACTAGCTTCCTTCTGGGAAAGTTAAATTGAAAATGAATCCTCCTTGAATAAATATTATTGGAAAAGATTCCAGTGTCTCAAACTGATCAAATCTGCCAATTACTGGTTTGCATTCTTTGCTCGAAAACAATTTTATAATTTATATAGCCCTTAAAGCAGTAGAGAAACTGTCTCCTGAATAGAATTCACAAGGTGAGGGATGGGGAATAGGAGGGATGAAGCATAATTTCTCTTACAAACACATGCCAACTAACCAGACATCTTTGCTGATTCCTCCTTTTCTCACTGTCTTTCAAAAATGCTCTCCTTCTAGGGGAAAAATGCCAAAAAGGGTAATTTGTCCAATCTTCTTTGTCTTAATTATTGATGCAAGTCAAACAACATGATATTTAAGCATCACTTGGTAGTAAACCAATCTGTAAGTTAAACATGGTTATAAAAATAAAGTTAAAATAAATATTATAAAAACACAATTAAAAATAAAAATAATCTTGACAATCCATTCTTAATTCCCTTTGGAAGTATATTTGTTTCTTTTTAATAGTCAAATTTTTCTAGTCAGGCTCCATATTAAGACTATTTCCTGGGGCAGCTAGGTGGCGCAGTGGATAGAGCACCAGCCCTGAAGTCAGGAGGACCTGGGTTCAAATCTGATCTCAGACACTTAACATTCCCTAGCTGTGTGACCCTGGGCAAGTCACTTAATCTCAATTGCCTCAGCAAAAAGCAAAAAAAAAAAAAAAAGACTATTTCCTTGCTCTAAAAGCATATGTACAATTTTAATCTTGTTTCTAGAAGCCTCAGCAGAAAGAAAAGTTGGTGAGATGCTTTTAAGAGATGGTGGATTTGTCCAGGTTAGAGTAAGACTTTTTGGTCAATATGTCATCAAACACTCATGCCATCCATCTATTACTGACAGTGGCTTATCAGCCTGCTGCTATGACCTATAGCAATGGACTTCACTCTATGTGAAGAAGTGGGGGGAAGGGAGGAGGTAGTCCACATGCTCCTCTAAGAGGCTATATAACCTGACTCTTTGAGGTGTGTGATCATGATGGGAAGATGGGTCACATCTCATCCGTCAGTATCCAGTTGTGTGGCTTGTCTCCAGAACAATTGTATCCATTCTTATACCCTTCCTCTCTGCTGTACAAGTTCTTTTTTTTTTTTTCTGAATCTCATCTAAAATGGAAATCAGCCTCAAAGGGAAGTTGTAACCCATTGGCTACCAGGGCAACTACATCAGCAGTTGCACCAGATCACATATACACATATATCCACACACACAGAGTATACATTCCCATTACCTCCTCAGTTACCTCATAGCTGCAACAGGTATGCCTCAGAGGACAAGCTTTGTGCCACACGGTGATAACAAGTAAGGAAAAGTACCACCTATGCCTTTTTCATATTGACTGGGACAGAGTGGTCCACATGGGATGAACAGGCATAAATGGGCTACCAGCTGTATTACACAACTTATTGCATTAATTTTCCCCCTAACCCTTCCTCCACCTACCATGGAGCATATTGTCATTCTTCTGGTATTCCAGGTTCTTTGCCTCAAAGTTAGCCTATCAGTTGGCCACATCTTGTTGCTTCCATTTCCACAACATTTTTTCCATTTATCCCCTTTTCTCCACTCACACAACTACTACTTCAGCATCACTTTTCACTTGGACTACTGAAATATTCTCCTAATTGCTCTCCCTTGCCTTGAGTTTTGTTTTGTTTTGGTTTTTTTGCCATATAGCTATTCAAGTGATTTCCTAAAGTACCAGTCTGATTATGTCATTCTCTAGTCAATAAACTCCCAGTAGCTTCTTATTTTTAGATAATATATTTTTATTTCTTATTTTATTCATTTTAAAATGTATTTTCTACATAACTTTTTATAGTATTATTGTTAGTTTTATTATATAGTAGTAGTATATTATTAGTATACATAATCAATATATTAAATTACTAATTAATAAACATTAATTGGTAATTATATACTTATTAATTAATGCTAGTAATATATTATATCTAATAGTATGATATATTATATAATAGTAGCATATTATTAGTAAAATAGCATATGTAACATATATATAGATGTGCATATATATGTATAAATATGTATTTTTATATTTCACAAGTAAATATATGCATATTGGGGACATTTGCTCAAAAATGTACAGATAAGTGTGTGTGGTCAAAAAAGTTAGAGACCATAAGCCTAGAGAATTATAATAAATGCTATAGATTTGCCCATGAAATTAAAGTGATGTCCCCAAAGCATTGATTCTCTACATACAAAAAGCTATAGCATCAGTGTCCTGAGAGCACTGCCTTTGCTGAAACAAGAACTGGGAATCATTACTGAGGAATTGGATGAATTCTCTTAGGAAACCTCCTGGGGTCAACTCTACTCTGGAGATAGGGGTCTCTAACACACTAGTTCTCCACCTTTTAAGGAGTTTCTCCTGTTTATCTCCATCTTGCCTTCATTCCAGATCCTCTCATCCATCTCTAGAAGTCCCTTATATTTATATTATGTATTACATATATAATATAATATGTTATTGTATATAATATACATAATATTATATATATATTATAAGCACTGCATAGATGAAATATTCCAAAATTAATACTCATGTAATTTTGAATCAAGGCACTTTGGGAAACTGAGGAATAAAATGTAAGCCTATAAGCTTATGTGTTAACTTAGAATTTCTTTAAGAAAAAAAAAAGAGCAATATCTCCCATGAAATTACAAAGTCCTCTAGAGAAGGGCTTCTTAAACTTTTTCCACTAATGACCTCTTTTCACCTAAGAAATTTTTATGTGACTTCAGGTATATAGACATATAAAATAGGTATATAAGTGAAACTTTCACTTATAATAAATCATATTTTTGCAACCCTCATATTTAGTTACAAGATCCCATATAAGGTCACAACCCATAATTTAAGAAGTTGGGCTCTAGAACAGGAAGAGATATTTCCTAATCCATTGAATTATTCATGCTAGATCTTTTTTTAAGATTTTATATTATTTAGTATATACCTTGTATTGACTTAATTGTTTTATTAGCTGGAGGCTCCAAAGAGAAAAATAGACTCCTAGAGAATAAGGATTGTTTTTGTCTTTGTATCTATGAAAAATAGCACAGTGCATGGTGCACTATCAAATTAAAACAAATTAGCAAACATTTATTAAGCACCTACTGTGTGCCAGACACTGTATTGAATGCTAGGAATACAAAAAAAAAAGATTAAAGTGGTTCCTCTACAGTATTAAATAATGTTTTGTGATTTTAATTGAATCAAATACACCTTTCCTATGCCCTTCTCCTCCCCCATAACTAGAATCCTGCTGAGTAAGTAATAGGAACAGCATTCAATTCTGCAGTTATTTGACAACCATTTATTAAGTGGACACTATGTTAAACATTGTTCAAAGTTTCTAAGGAAAAAAAAGAACTAGAAAAGAGCTTTTCCTATAACTCCATTAAGAACAGGAATGAAAATATAACAAAATAAATGAATTGAACTTTGGCATCATTATGGAACTTTAGAAAATAGCAGGAGACAAGAGTGGCAGAAGTCACCTATATTAGAAGGTCTTCAGGACATACCAGAAGCCAAAAAATAAAAACAAAGCTGAATGCATAATGCTAAGCAAGAGGAAACAGAAATTGTCTTAGAATGCTGCATATTGAATTCACCAAGTGAAAATAAGCCCAACTGGTCTAAAAGGGGGAAAATATCCATTTTCTCATATACAACAAAAGGATCCTTAAATGTGTTAAACATATCATGGCAGGAAAATCTTTTAAAAATGAGAAGTAATTCACTTGATTTTTTAAATAAATTTACTCAGTGCTTCATTATCTACCGGAATTCAGGACAGGTATAATACAATTAAATAAAACTCATCCATATAGAAGCCAGCTTATGCCACCACTTTCAACCTCTCTCCTCACCCAGCCTCTAAGAAAGAAATGTCTATCAGCAATATTGTCTAATTGAGATTCACTTCCTCTCTGTTGTGGAAGAACAAATGCTTAAACATAAAAAATGGTCAAACAGAAGACAATAATAGAGAAGAGTCACAGCAGATGAACAGTCTATAAGCTAAGTGACTTGAGAGTTCAATTACCTCTTCTCCACCAATACTTCCACTCCAAAAGAAGTTTCTGCCTGAAGCTTTAGAGACTGAATCATTGATGATTGCAAAGAGGGGCTATTCTGAAGCCCTTCCCATGGATAAATTGCTAGTTCTATTACAAACTGCTAGTTGCCCATGGAAATAATTTCTAATGAGACAATCTCTATCCATATTTATCTATTCAGATATAGCTAAACACACATACTATCTTCTCCTCCCCCATGCACATATCCATCCTAATGAATTGTTTGAATTACCAGGAATACCATTATAAGCTATAGAATATAATGATTGAAACTGAAATCATGAACATATTATCAGTGTTATTAGTCATTAAGATTTTTTTTATCCAGGCTATTAGGATGAAGATGTGCCTTCTGTTTTGTGGTGGTGGTTATTTATTTTCCAGAAGCTAACTGGGATCTGTTACATATATACTTGAGAAAGGTTTCTTTTTAAGGAGGTTTGATCCAATCTCCTGGGGGCAGAACAAGACAATTTCATTTTCCTTCAGTGACTATATGGGAAACATTTTTAGAGGCAGAATCAAAGTCTGATTGTATTCAATTTTTACCCCATGCCAGGTCTCATCTTTCTGGCTTTTCTGGCTTGGAAACTACAGTCAAGCAGTTTGTTGCCCTGGAGTTCAGAAAGTGTCAGTATTTCTATTATATCTCTTCTAGGTGGTACTTTATCAGTTATAAATAATAAGAGTTCATGGAACAACGTGCCAGCATCTCTCAACAGCGAGCTCTCATCTATCCCTATCCCCATCAACTGGACTACAACATTACAGAGCCCCTTGAATTATCTTTTCTTTCAATTAAAATTGTTACTTATCCTAACATTTCACTCATGCAAGTATCCTGTAAAAATGTGTTTTGTCTTGTTATGTGTTTTGTTATATGGAATATAACAAATACTTAATTTTAAAATATGGTTTAACAATCACCATGCTTATTTTCTCTCCAGATTGATCACAGTGAGTAGACAGGATTACAACTACAAGCTCAACATTACCCCATCACTCAATCACACTCATTCTGCTCTCACAGCAAAGCACTACAAGAAACAATAGTCCTTTTGCCTAGCAGAAAACTAGTAGCTTCCTCAACTCTTCTCATTTCAAACAAACAAAAACACTATAGAGAATGATATTATATAAATGAGATTTTCCTCAAGTCCTGTAAACTTGGAAATAATTTGCCCACTAAACAGTATTTAAATGTTACAGAAATAAAATATGATGAAAACATAATACAGTGTGAACTTTGAATGGTGTTCTCCCCGCAACAGGAGACCATCAGACACACTCCATGTTCTGTATATGAAGTTTACCTGCTGCTGGGCTGACAGAACCTTATGCATAGTTAGACCCTGCTGCTTTTTCAGCCTCTTCTCTTTAGAATAATTGAGTGTTAATTCAACTGAAAGAGGCAATGGAGCAAGATGGTATTCATTAAAGGAGTTCTTTCTGTCTCTTTCACTAACCTATTTTTTTCCTCCTTTTTCCTGGCCCTCTCCCTATTTCTCAATTGTTATTCTTCTATTCTTTTCAATTATTCTTCTACTTATGTCTCATACACATAAACTCATGCATATACCATATGCTAGCAGTTGCTTCCTCAAGAAAACTTTTGAAATGTATACTCATATTTCACATTAGGAGTAAAAGTATCTGAACCACTCCTATTATATGACCAACCACACAAAAAGATAATTTATCCATTAGTATTATTAGAACAGAGAGAACACTAAAATTATAATATATTAAGTTTTCATTTTTATTCATTTTAATGAGCATATTAACATTCATTTTATATGCCATAACTCATTTTATTTTTTGAAATTGTTATTGTTTTCTATCAAGATTAAGAAAGGAAGGTTATTATCTATGCCAAATTACTTGTGCTCACATTGTGCATGTCTATGGGTAAGCTCATATGTGAAAGAAACATATCCTAATCAATTTATAACAGCTATGAATATCTTCATATGTCTTGGAAGATTAGTAATTCATTATAAAAATGATGAACAACAGTTTGAACAGAATAAAATCTTACCTGAAAACAAATTTTCTGAAAGTATAGAAATTCTCTTAAAGAAAGTGAAAAAAACACATTCTGATAATAAATGCAACCAGGTTCTCCATTATTATGTTATGAAAAAATGGTACAAAGATCAGCAACCTAACAGGAGAATGTTAGCAAAGTACATGTTTACTGTATTTATTTTGCATATAATATTGCAATTTTTCATTCTGTAAACAAATATGGCATGAAGTGAATTTTGTTTTTTATTTCTACTTGTGCAATTCATTTCTTTCCAATGTTTGGGTCTTACTGGATGGCTGCCAATTTGGTAACTCTGTTGTGCTGATAAAGAAGCAAAACCAGATGTGCTGTTGAATAACCATATAAGTTGACAAAGTTTACCTAAATTTAGCTACCTTCTACAATTCACATGCATGACACTGGATATTTCATAAATAACCTGCCTATAGATGTTAAAATAAAAAAAATACTTGCTGTTTGTATGGAATATACATATATATATATATACCAGTCATAATCATGTTTTGATTTTTTTTTGGTTCACATTTCAAAATGGTAATTCAAAGTCTTAGAAATATTTTTTCTAGGTTTTTCATATGACCCAGATATCTGGATAAATCATTGAAACATGCAACCTAAAACAGAACTATGTTGGTATCTAATTTCCTCAAGGGACCTTGAGTCTCTATACCCATTCCTCACCTCTGTCCCAATCCACAAGAATAACTATTTTTTTCTAACATTCTGTGCTTTCTGAATGCCTCTTGAAGCCATTCCATTACCATTTGACTGCATATAGAGACTGCGGTGCTCCAGTCTTGACAAGCCTCACCTCATTAATGCTTTTTTAATCATCAAGGGTGACATACTTGTCAAACCCATGATAAATTATGTCAAAACATGTGTGATTCTAAATGGAGAGATGGAAAGCAGGGAGGGAGTAAGATGAGTCAATGTATAGATGTGTTTCTTTATCTGATCTTAACATTAAGGAGAATTCTTGAAGATAGGATGTTGGAATTAGATGAAAAAGATTCCTAATCAGCCTCCTTTTTCCAGACTGGAATAAATATATTGAAAGCAGAAATCATTCTTTGGTGTCTGGCTTTTTTATTTTAACAGATGATGGGATCATTGCTGAAATGAAGAGAAAAATAATTCTAATCTCAAACTCAAGATCAGGGTTATTATGAAAGAAAAGACACATGAAAAAAGTCATAGAAAAATTTCTGCAAGATCATTTCAGAAAAATTTGGGAAGATCAGATGAATTGATGCATTGTAAAGTGAGCAGAACCAGGAAACCAATATACAACAATAGCAATATATGAAAGATGAACAGTAGTGAAAGCTACAAGCTACTTAGCTATTCTGACCAGTACAATGATCCAAGATGATTCAGAAGGACTCAGATAAAAAAATACTATCCACCTTCAGAGAGATAACCTGATGAACTATGAGTGTAAATTAAAATATATTGTTTTCACTTTTTTTTGCAACATAGCTAATATGGAAATGTGTTTCACATGATTTCATATGTATCATTGATATCATATTGCTTGCCTTATCAATGGGTAAGGAAGAGATAGAAAAGAGAATATGGAACTCACATTTTTCTTCTAAAAATACTAAAAATAAATATCTAATAAAATGATTAATATAAAAGAACAGAAGGATATAGGAGTGGACAAAGAGAAACAGGGCAATTTTGTTGTTATGTTAAAATTTAACATGCTTTTTTTGCAGCAACCATGTGAAGCAGTTACACAACTATTATAATTTCATAGGTGAAGAAACTGAGGCAAGAAAGGTTAGGTGGCTTATTCAATGAGGCCACCAAGTGTCAAGGCCAGAATCAATGCAAACATCTTCTGAGTCTAAGACAATTCAGGAATTTTCCTACTGTTGCACATATCCACTAGTAAGATTACTGAAGGATTTTATTGAACAGAAACTTCTCAAGGACTCAGATTCATGATATATAGCAGCAGCATTGGCCACACTGATCCAGCCTGAACACACTTCGCTTGTCCTTTTCCCTTAATCCTTCTCATATGGGTTTAAGTTCATCTATCTGCAGAATAGGAACATGACACAGTCAGGTTCTATTGTCTGTAGAGACAGCACATAGCACTGTCTCTCTTTGCCTGGCATCTCTTTCTTACCTTGATCCACGCTCTCTTTGCACTTTAGCACTTATTTGTTTTTTTCAGGAAGCTATCATCTATGTCTTGTCTCATGTGCAAATGAGAACAGGGCTAGCAAATAATGCATCCATCTCTTTTGGCTACTGGGGCAAATAACTGGGCTGGAAGATGAACTAACAAGTGCTTTCTCTACATATAATATTGACTTGGAAGCAAAAACAATTAGAGTTCAAATTCTAATTCTCCATACACAATTAGTAAAAAGCCTGCTGCTTACTTTGATGTTCCTTCGGTAGTCTAGTTAGGAGGCTTAGGCTGGAAAGCAAACTGAGGGCAATAAAATACTGGCTTGTGTCTCTAGGACTCCAGCAGTATGGTCTCACCCTCTGATTTCAATGTATACATTATGACTTATTGATAATTAGTGGTCAGAAACATATGCCCCACCATTTTTAAAACCTCAAAACAATTGAATTTTTTAAATTTTAAATTATTTTAGTGTGTAAAACAAACTGGAAAACATATGGCAAAGAGGATAAGACACCAGATCTGCAATCAGGTCCTTCTTAGATTCCTAGAGACTGTAGGGCCAAGCAATCCACTCACTTCTCTGTGTCCTAGCTTCTCCATCTTTAAAATAATGAGTTTGGACACCAGGGCTTATAAACCCTGTTCCAACTCAAATCTGCAATCCTAGAATCCTCCTACACAGTGCAAATAACCAAGTCTAGGTAGAATTCCTTTGTATGGCTGGCCTCTTTGCTAAAATGGCAGCTCTCTATCTTCTGTGGATATAGTTCTTTACCCAGTTCTCTGCCTTCAATTCCTTAGGAAGTCTATGCTGGAGACGACACATAATCCTACTGACTAAACATACTAGCACAACAGACTTGCTTTACTGAAACAAGCATAACATGTTTTAGAATCTGATAATGAGGATTTTCATTTCACCTCCAATGTTTATTTCTGTGCATACTCTTCCTGAGTGAAGAAAGTATATTTGAATAGCTATTTAGATTGTATCATGTGCCATTCATTCACAACACACAAGTATGTCACATATGTGAATGAAAAGGATAACCTAGAATAATTAAAAATAGATTTTCACTCACTGCAGAGGTTTAACATTCTCTCTCAATCTAGTTCCCTTTTAATATAAAGTTAAATAAATGAAGAAAAATAATTCGTGGTCTTAGAAAAAAGACAGAAAAGAACAGTGGTGCTCAAGAGACAGTATCTCAGCAGACATCTGGAGAATCTACTGATTAATTAATAGATTAATGCATCAGACAGCTGTACTGTTAGAAGTGAATTTAATTGTTTGGATTAATAACCCTACTAATTAATCCTAAAGAAAATCATCAACCTTACAGTTGAGAAAATGCTGAATTTCTAAAGACCCATCTGTATGATTAATGTCGTTTTAACACACACACTGGCAAGCTATAAACTGTCAGTATAGGAAGTATGATGGGATCATTGATTCAGAAGAGTTTTGATTGGGTCACTTTTGTCTCTCACCATGAAGCAACACCACGCAGGTGCTCCCATCATTAAGACAAAATATCAGCAGAGGGTTTATGGTCCAAAATACTGAGTTAAATGTGTATCACTGGTAATAAGGTTCTGATTAAATTTTGGTTAAGTTCATCATCAACTATTAAAGAATCTCAAGAAATTTAAGAAGACCAAGTACAAAGAAAAGGCAAAAACCGTTTCTTTCACAAGAGACTTCCAAGAAGAAAGCAGATAACTTTTAACAAAACTGATCCCAGCAAGAGAACTGATGAGATGAATGAAAATAATCATAGTAATAATTGTAAAGAAATATTGTAACAGTAACAGCATTTCTGTCTTCCTCATCACTCACATTTATACAGTGTTTTAAGGTTGTATTCACATTTCCTGGATGGTATAACTTAGTACACTTCTTAAACTTAGGTCATCATCATTCATGCTCATGTCCACTGCTCTTTGGGTTACCAGCAATTTTTATTACTTACACATGGGTCAATCACTTAGTAAAGCAAAGAATAACAGATAAAATGACTGGTTGAATATAGCACTGATATCCACAAATGTAAAAAACAAAAAAGACACCCTTCCCCCAGCACACTGGAAGAAGATGGCCAAGATTTTCACAGATGAGATAGCATGAATAGATTTCAATTTATAGTAAATACTTATAATTATGAGATCATGGTTTCTCTCAAGAAGCATCCCATATTTATTTGATAGACAAGAATGGTCACTGTAGATCCTTGAATAGGAAAGTGATATGGGTGTATTAAGGTTACTTTGATCTCATACCCCATACCAAAATAAGGTCAAAATAGGTACATGATTTGGGCATAAAAGATGATACCATAAACAAATTCAGAGAGCAAGGGATAATTTACCTCTCATATCTTTAAAGAAGGGAGGAATTTATGATCAAAGAAGAACTAGAGGACATTATGAAAGGCAGAAGGGACAACTTTATTTACATTAAATTTAAAAGGTTTTCACAAACAAAACCAAAAGAAACAAGATTAAAAGGGAAGTAAGTACAAAGCTGGGAAAAATCTTTACAACTAGTATTTTTTTCTTTTTTTTTTATTAAAACTTTTTATTTGCAAAACATATGTATGGGTAATTCTTTAACACTGACCCTTACAAAGCTTTCTGTTACAAATTTTCCCCCCTTAGTCCCCATCCCTCCCCTAGATGGCAGGAAATCCACTACATGTTAATTATGTTAAAATACTTGACAAATCGAATATATGTATACATATTTCCACACATCATTGTTGTGCAAGAAAAATCAAATCTATAAGAAAAAAAATAGAGAAAGGAAAAACAATGCAAGCAAACATCGATAGAGAGCATGAAAATGTTATCTTGTGGTCCATATTTCATATCCCTCTCTCTGGGTGTATATGGCTTTCTTCACTGAACAATTGGAACTGGTTTGAAACATTTCATTGTTGAAGAGAGCCATGTCCATCAGAATTGATCATCATATAGTATTGTTGTTGCTGTGTATAATGATCTCCTGGTTCTGCTCATTTAACTCAGGATCAGTTCATGCAAGTCTCTCCAGGCCTTTCTGAAATCATCCTGCTGGTCATTTCTTATAGAACAGTAATATTCCATAATATATATATATACATATATATATATACACATATATATATATGTATATATATATACCATAATTTGTTCAGCCATTCTCCAATTGATAGGCATCCATTCAGTTTCCAGTTTGTAGCCACTACAAAAAGGGCTGCCACAAACATTCTTGCACATGTGGGGCCCTTTCCCTCCTTTAACATCTCTTTGGGATAAGCCCAATGGAAACACTGCTGGGTCAAAAGGTATACACAGTTTGATAACTTTTTGAGCATAGTTCCAAATTGCTCTCCAGAATGATTGGATTCAGGTGAAAAATTAAAACCATCTATAGTCATATGAAAAATCTCTATTTTTATTAGAGCTATTTTGAGTTCTAAATCACTATTTAGAGAAAAAATATTTGAGTAATAATATATGATAAAATAACAGACCATTTCCTTTTTTAAAACAAATTATGGTACCCATCATTCAGTAAAACATTACTTTAAGAGTTTGTAACAATCTCATCTGCTTTGTTATTCACTTTCCAAAAAAATGACATTGCTGTTAAAATACCATTGTGTTAAAATCTCGAATCTATCCATCCTGCTCTCATTCCAATTGTTAATTAGTGTCCTATAGTTTAAATATTCATTATCTAGACTATTGTAATAGCAAAAGCCTAAACATTCTCAGTGGCTCTAGGTTTTTTTGTTTGTTTGTTTGTTTGTTTTTGCCTCTCCAAGTTACTTTTTTGTTATTGTAGTTCAGTCATTTTCAGTTGTATCTGACTTTTTGTGATCCAATTTGCAGTTCTTTGGGCAGAAATACTAGCATAATTTGCCATTTCCTTCTCTAGCTCATTTTATAGAAAAGGAAACTGGGGCAAACAGTTTTAAGTGACTTGCTCATTGTCCCACAGCTAGTAAGTATCTGAGGTTGGAGTAAGTTCCTGAGTTCAAATCTCAGGAAGAAGAGTCTTTTTGATTTCAGGCCTGGTACTTTATCCATTGCAGTGGCCAAAGTAATCCCCCCATTTTTGGCAAATTAATTAATTTATTTAAATGCACATTGCTTTATGAATCACTTTGGAAGAGAAAAATCAGAACAAAAGGGGAAAACTGTGGGAGAGAAAAAAACAGAAAAAAAAAGTGAACATAGGTATATGTTGAATTACATTCAATCTCCACAGTTCTTTTTCTGTATGCAGATGGTATTTTTCTATTCAAAGTCTATTGGAATTGCTTTAGATCACTGAACCATTTGTATTGTAGACAACATTTTTCTGGTTCTGCTTGTTTCACTCAGCATCAGTTTTTGTAAATCTTTCCAGACCTTTCTAAAATCAACTTGTCATCATTTTTTATAGAACAATAACACTCATATATAAAGGGGTAATCTTAAGTATGTGCTTAGAGCATTTTGTGAACTCCTTTATCAGTTTGTCATTTGACAACTTATTTGGTGAATAATCTGAGTAATATCATTAATACTATTTGCTGGTGATTATAACTGCTGTTAAGAGTAAAATCCTGTTTTGTGGACTGGATAAGAAACCATGAGATTGTCAACATAGTTTTTTTTTCCAGAATATTTCATTCAAATAGTATTAATGATATTATTCAGATTTTTTTTTGCAAGATATACTGATAGACCCAAAATAATGTGGGGAAACTTTATCCAAATACCAGGTATTTTCATTTAATAAAAAGAGTGAAGCTTTGTGATATTACTAAAATATATTACAGACCCTTCACAGGAAAAATAGGCAAGTATGTAACTGGCAGACTCTGCATGTCCTTGGCTCAAGACTAGCACTGGCCCTGATACATGTTAACTATAAAACCGCAGGCAAATCACTTAATCTCTCAGTGTCTAGACAGCTTTTTTAAATGACAAATTACAGATAAGATGTTTATTTGCATTCATAGAGGGAGTTTCTTCACCAGAAGTCTCAAGCAGTAATGCAATTACTAGGCCCCAAAAAAGAAAATTCCTAGGACAGTTATCATCACCCCTATTTTGAAGATGAGCAAACTGACACTCCAATAGTTTAAATGATTTCTCCTTTATGGCATTGCATCCAGCCCAGTTCTCAGAGCCATCATCCTAGAAGATGTAGCCTGGAAACAATTCCTACAAGTGCTAAATGCACAGATGTTTAAAATGTATAAAATAAAACTCTTGTCACCAATGTCTTTAGCATTGTCAAATAGATCAACATTAAAAGGTGATAGGATTTTGATTAGTGGCAATGGAATTAGGTTTTACTATTTGCTTTCCTGCTGTACCTTTAAGACTTGGCATCTGTCCATCTGACACAGCTGCAACCTCCCCTATTTATTGTCTCCTTCATCAAAATGTGAGCTCCTTGAAAGCAGATTGTCTTATTTTTCTATTTGTATCTCCAGTACTTTGCCCATAGTAAATACTTAATAAATGCTTTTTTATCATTCATTTATTTATTTAGAACTTCTTTCTCTAGGATCTCTCCTCTTTCCATGACATGTTGCTGCCACTGAAAAAGCAAGGTTTCCCTCCTCCTAAGAACCTAACTTAACTTTTATGAACTCCATAACTTCAAGGGACCTCAGAGACCCTCTAGATCAAATTTCCCATTTTACATATGAGAAAATAGGCCTTAGTATATGGTGATTTGTCCAAGCAAGCAACAAGCCAGTTTT
The DNA here is from genome assembly GCA_023553655.1 of Myrmecobius fasciatus. Classification (NCBI taxonomy): domain Eukaryota; kingdom Metazoa; phylum Chordata; class Mammalia; order Dasyuromorphia; family Myrmecobiidae; genus Myrmecobius; species Myrmecobius fasciatus. Next base: position 195,540 of record JAJPUD010002515.1, read on the forward strand.
CCAACATAGGTTCTCTGACTCCAAACTAAGTTTGCTAAACTAGACCAAGAAGTTTCCTGGGTAAAGCTTAGCTCGATAATGGAAGATTCATACTTGCAATAACTTAAGTAACATAAAAAAGTTCTATTAAAACTAAAAATCATAATCCATTATAATTTGATTTAAGTAACATAATATTCCCAAATCTAAAATATTAGATTCTTCACTTTAATCCTTCCTTTGTTTCAATCTGCTCCCTCACCCTAACCTTCTCCCGGAGTTGCTAACAATAGAAAAAATGGCTCATTGAAAGGTCATCATTCTTTTTTGTGACTAACTCCTATTTCAGGCCTTAACAAGCAGGGAAATGATCAAGAGGTAGGCAGGAAAAGGGCAAAAAAAGAATCAGAATCCAAGAGGGTCTGGATAATTCACCAATTGGCTAAGCAGTCCCTGAATGAAAACTAAGTGACATTGTGGTCGTCCTCTTCTGTTGTTTTTTTTGTCACTTTGTATCACAAGAATCTATATTCCCAGGGAAATAGCCTATTTTCTAGTCAAATGTACTTTAAGTTCTCTGAACTTCCTAACACATTAGTTACAAGGAGACAATAATGATTAAGAGGGAGTGACTTGGACAAACATATATGAAGACAAATTTCTAAGCTGTTAATGTGATTTTTCCAATATTAATGAATTTTGAAAACTATTTGCAAGGCATGCTAATATCTTATAGGAAAAACCATTAAGAGCAACCATGCTGAGCTCTGCAATGCATTTAGGTACCAGTCCATCACTGATCAGTGTCAGGGGGACACAGCTCTTCTGGTATCCTAATACACTGTATTTCATTGTTTCAACTGACTCATCAATTAATGATTTACAGGTCAATTTGCAAACTAATAACTCTAACATACCTGATTACCTCTGGAAGGTATATAATTTTGATACTGGAAAGATAACTCTAGAATATAGTAAGATTTCCTGGTAGGATTAACAAGTCATGATCAAGTTATGGTATATTCATTTGTTTCACCAAGATGGAAAAAATGGAGCATTATTCTACATAGAATAGAAAGAACCAATAAATAAAGAGACTTAAAATGCTAGAAGGTGATAATAATTGATGGGGTGTACTTGTCACCTGCAATTTACAGTATCTGGATTAGTCAACTAAATTAGTCACACCTGTATGAGTTTTAAATTCCCCTTTTTTTAAGAGAGAGCTGAACAGGGTTGGGAAAAAAGACAAGATATGAAAATCTATAGAAGAGGAGAAAAATACATAGTAACATTGATTTCTCAAAAATGACCATTATCTAAGCATGTTCAAAGTATAAAAAAACCATAGTAATTTTCAAAATTCCAAGTCAGTTGTAAAGTATAACAAGTGTACTTCCAGGTTACCACAACACTTACCATCCATTATCACAATAAAACCTTTCATTATTACAGAAAGATCAAGGGAAAGCGCAGTCCCCCATTACCACAAATTAGGCAGTCAAGTTTCCCTGCATTTGGGGAAATTGCAGGGGTCAGCCCATCCAGAGTGCAATGGATAGGCCTCTCCTTGAGGAAACCACCTTCGTGATCATGGAATTACCTCTGCCAGGTAGGTATCAAATACAATCACATATATAATGTGTAGATATATCACATGTTTGTGCTCCCATCTGTCATTTTTTTTTAAATTTTTTGCTGAGGCAATTGAGAATTAAGTGACTTGCCCAAGGTCACACAGCTAGAAAGTGTTACATATCTAAGATCAGATTTGAACTCAGGTCCTTCTGACTTTAGGACTGGTACTCTATCCACTGCACCACCAAGCTGCCCCTAACACCACCTAACTGCTCCTCCATCTGTCATTCTTAATAGAATATATACACACATACATATATATATATATAAAAAAGCCTTTGATCATTAAAAATATTGTACATTACAAAGTAGGCATTATATCATATATGCATTGAAAACTGAATTTTCACTAGCATTTCCATTCCTAAGCTATAAGAAATAAAGTTTATGTGAACGGATCCAACCATTCTGGAGAGCAATTTGGAGCTATGCTCAAAAAGTTGTCAAACTGTGCATATCCTTTGACCCAGCAGTGTTTCTACTGGGCCTATATCCCAAAGAGATCTTAGAGGAGGGAAAGGGACCCACATGTGCAAGAATGTTTGTGGCAGCCCTTTTGGTAGTGGCTAGAAACTGGAAACTGAAGGGATGCCCATCAATTGGAGAGTGTCTGAATAAATTATGGTATATGAATGTTATGGAATATTATTGCTCTGTAAGAAACGACCAGCAGGACGATTTCAGAGAGGCCTGGAGAGACTTGCATGAACTGATGCTGAGTGAAACGAGCAGAAACAGGAGATCATCATACACAGCAACAACAGTATTACATGATGATCAATTCTGATGGACATGGCTCTCTGCAACAAAGAATTGTCTCAAACCAGTTCCAATTGTTCACTGAAGAAAACCATATACACCCAGAGAGAGGGAAATGAAATATGGACCACAACGTAACATTTTCATAATCTCTATTGACATTTGCTTGCATTGTGTTGCCTTTCTCTGATTCTTTTTTTTTTTCTTGTAGATAGGATTTTTCTTGCATAACTTCTCAAGCATTTCAACATTATTAACATGTAGTGGACTTCCTGCCATCTAGGGGAGGGGAGGGGACTGGGGGTAAAATTTGTAATGGAAAGCTTTGTAAAGATCAATGTTGGGGAACTACCCGTACATATGTTATACAAATAAAAAGCTTTAATAAAAAAAAAAAGAAATAAAGCTTAGTCTGAGTCATCAAAAACCAGAAAAAATTAGGCCTATAGAATATTTTTTCAGTGTACTATGTGGAACAATCTAATTCTTAAAGTTGTAAGAATTTAATAAGAATCATAACTCAGCTCTATAAAATGATCTTCATTAAAATTGCCTACACAAAATTTCAATTCTAACTACAAGAACAATCACCTTTGAGACTTTTAGAAAAATTCTAAAGTACCTTTGACATCTGATTACATGGATTCTGCCTATCCGAATAAATCTTGACCTTTAACTGCTGCAGACTCTTTCAAGTATATAATGTACTGAGTTACACTGAATGTTAAGGAATACCCATCCAAGTTGTATTTAATTAATTTGCATATGTATTATATATATATATATATATATATTTAAAGCACTAAGCTTGGAGTCAGAAGAGAACAGAATTTGAATTATGTCCCTGACCCTTACTAGCTATAAAACCATGGGCAAATGTCTTAATTTCTCTGGACCTCAGTTTCCTTATCTGTAAAACAGAAATGATAGCACCTTTGGTTCCTACTTCATGGAGTTGTGAGAATAAAATATCATAATATACAAAGTGCTTTATAAATTTAAAAGAATAGTTATTGTTGCTGCTGTTGTTTTCAGCATTGCATCATTATATGTTATAATCTTTATACAAAAACTGCTCTGCCTACAAATATGCCCATTATCTGCCATTGGCAAATGCACAGATACATTTAGAACTTTTCAAATCTTATTGTTGACTATGACTTCAGATAAGTAGAATAAACAGAATAATGCCCTAGCAAAAACTTGCTTTCTGTAGCTTCTATCTTTCTAAGTCTAATTACCTAGCATTTATAATAATCTTTTTTTCTCATCAGATTTCCCTACATCATTTTGTCTGAATATTTCTATTGCTGTTTTAATTCTACCTTATGTTAAATTTACTTGTCTTCATGGCATATGCTGTAAGCTCCCTGAGGGCTGGGACAATTTCATATTTCATCTATGGGTGTCCCCAGAGTCTCATGAAATGTCTTACACATTGTAAGCATTTAATAAATCTGTTTAAATGAATTGAACTGAAAGAACATTGATGTTGTCATTGTTTTATTTAAAGAGCTTACTGTTGCTACAAGTTACTTCAGCTTTATGCTGGCAGTTTTAAACTGGGCAGAGCATTTCCGTTGATTCAGACTGGCTCTTTGTTATTTCTGCACTTGACAAGACCTGTATAGGCCATTTTCAGATACAAACTCCTATCTGCAAACAGACTGAATCCAGGAATCAACAAAGCTAGCTAAATTACTGGTATATTTGTGTTATGTTGATGTTGTGCAAACAAACAATCAAGTCGTTCATTCCCTTAATCTATTTATTTGGTTTTTATTAGCTGGTTCCCTTAATCTATTTATTGTTTGAAATGAGTTTAGAACAATATGGGAGGAAAGGAGGAAAAAATGACTTCTAGGATAAGTAATGCTGAAAGTGTCCAAAGAAGAATTTTGCTTTGAAAGATAACTTCAGTTTAGTGATTCTCCAAAAATCTGATTTCAAAATATTATTATATAAGCTAAGAACAATCATATTATTACTATATAGAGAAGCTAAACAATGCAGAAGGATCTATTTTCCCCAAATTTGTAAAATAGAATTGGAGATCTGTATCAATGTTTCTCATTCCCATTGAAGTTCAAAAAGCCATATGATTCTTCTTGAGGAAAAAAGTAGTGATATTGGCAGTAGCTTCCAGATTTAATTGCTCATCTTTGCCTTGCTTAGTAATTCTGATTATAATAATGTTGTTTTGTCATTTCAGTCACGTCCAACTTTTTGTGACCCATTTGGAGTTTTCTTGGCAGAGAACTAGGGTGGTTCACCATTTTCTTCTTCCAGCACATTTTACAGAAGAATAATTGAGGAAAACAGGGTAAAATGATTTTTTTTTGCATCTAGCTAATAAGTGTCTGAGGTCAGATATGAACTCACAAAGATGAGTTCCTGACTTGGAGTCTCCAGGCCTGGTACTCAACCTGCTATGCCACCTAGCTGCCACTCCAGTATCTACCAAGAAAACCCCAAATGTCATGAAGAGTTAGACAACTGAAAATGATTGGGCAACAACAACACTTTTGGTTATATCAGCTTAATTTCAATTGCATAAAATCATTGTAGACAGATAACTCATATGAAAGAAAGTCACTATATAGATTTCCAAATTTTCCTAACTTTAAAAATATAATGTTAGCTAGTAATAGCTAGCATTTTATAACATTCTAAGAATTACAAAGCATTGTAAAGTATGTTACCTCTTGATCCTCAGAACAACCCAACAGATGGAAAAAAAATGAGGCAGTGGGATTTGTGGAGAATTACAAAGCTAGTGCAAATCTAAGGCAAGATTTCTACTTTCTTCTGATTCTTAAGTCTGGCACTCACCCATTGTTTCACCCAACTGCCTGAAAGATGTTGATTAAAAGAGAGTAGCAAAATTCTGGAATCTACAGTCACAAAATGTATCTTCTAGGAGGGACTTCAGAGACTAAGTAGCCTAGTCTGTTTCTATAAAGAAACATCTCCAAAATACAACCTTCCCCCCTTTTCCACTCCCAAAGACGTGCACAACCAGAAAGGTTATCTAGATGATCTCCAGGAAGAGAATCCCTACTACCTCTTTCCATTTTGCTGCTAGGAAGACTGAAAGGTGAAATGCCTTGTTCCCAATTACACAGCCAATGTAGGTCTAGTTTTCCTGGCACCCAAAGCTGGTTTTCTGTCCATTAAAGCAACCTGTCCCTCACTATCACTATTATTTATCCAATCTATTCTAGTAAGTACTTTTTTTTTTACTTCTTGTAATTCTGAAGGCTTTTCTTGAAGATATGACAATGTGGAAAGGAAAGGCAGGAGTTGAGAAAGAAGAATTTGAAAGAGCTTTCATTTCTTGGATTTCTTTTTTTGTTTTAGTTCATTAATTATCCTTTATCACATTTCTGCTGCCTTGGGATCTTTACACATCCTATATATCTGCATAAATTATAATAGCTAATGCATTAACTTATATAATTATCATAGAGGGCATAGAGGAAAATGTGAAAAAACTGGATGTATTTATTTAAAGATATATTCAAAACAACATTGAAATAAATGGTAATGCTATTCATTTACTTAAAGGTAGAACTGAGAAAGAACCCTTAAATATTACCCCAAATATTTAGAATCATAAGAATACTTAAGACCAGTGTAAAATGAATATTCTTAAATTTAATGTTCCATTTTTCTAATGATTTTTACATATGTTGTATTAATAATGATGATTATTATAAAATTCCAAAATTTTTTTTATTGCATGTGTCTATATACCAGTGAATACACATACTAAGTATGGCTATTTTTTTTTTTATTTTCAACCCCTTCCAAAGTCAGTAAAATATTTGTTTCTCTTTCCTCCAAATGCACACAATCCTGACAAATTGATTTGTGACGATATGAGAGCAGGCAGTTCGCCCATAATTGAAGACACTTTGCCAACAAGTTCCAGACTGCCAAGAGAAGCAGTGACAGCAGTCTGACTTTAATCACATGAGCCCTATGTAAATAGCTGAGGTTTGTGCCCTTTTTGAAGAGATGGTTTGAAACCACATGACTGGCAGATTCCTTAATTAATCATAGTGCTGTACAATCACTATCCCCATAGACAGCAGTCCTCTGCTCTGAGCAAATATTCACTTCTCACCCCATGCCTGACCCATTTCTTCTTGTCATGGCCAAACAGAAAAGAACTGGTACCTGAAGGAAATTTGTTTTAAATTATAACCCTTATCTTGTGGTGGGCTCTTTCAATAGGATTGATGTCAACACAGAATTTTTGCATTCTCACTTGTTATTTATAGCCCTCTCAGTGTGAAAACCTGTCTGAATTCTCTCCTTTTTATCTGGAGGTGGCATTAGGACTTTGAGAAACTATAATCCTTTTATTCCAACCAAATAAGAAATTCTTAAAAACATAATATCTGTGCTTTGTGCCAGAAGTTAAAGGCCCATAAAGTACTTTAAATGGCAGATTAATGGAGAATTACTAATATACTGGGTTTGATCCCACTGCTAGGAAGAGAAAAAAGAAATTGTTCCTCTTTTGTAAATACATTCATTTCTTTCAGGCCATTAGGGAACCATCTCTTGTGCTAGAGTCGTAATTTGTTAAATGATTTCCTAGTGGCCTAAAGAGGAGCAATTTGTTGCCTTCTTATTAAGAGTCCGTGCCTATTATCCAAGGTTCATAAAAGGCAGTAGTCCCATCACAACTCCTGAGAGCTCAAATATAATGCTCTTTTGTTAGGTTAATTATTAGATTTGGGCCTTGTTTTGTGATTTAGGAACTACAGGAGAAGGCCTTCTGCTGTGTCTTCATCACTCTTATCACAATGTCCTGTATTTCCTAGATAACTTCAAGGCTACAGCTGAATTTTTTTTTTAATCACCACTGATTTTAGCCATCCTTCCCTAGGTCTCCATCACAGTGTATTTCAGATTTCCTACTTTGTCACTAAGACTTTGACTTGCAATTTTATTTTTCTGAAGATGCTCTGAAAACCTAGTACAAGCCCAACTTATCTCACTTTATAACTAAAGACTAATAAGGTCTAATCATTTAACTTACTGAGTTTAAATTTCTTTACTGTATTAATAATCAGAACAAACATGATTCCAATTACTAATTGGCAGTTCTGATTTTTCCCTCTCTAGAACTTCAGTCCAATCAATATCCTTTCTATAAGAACACATCTGTCACACACAAATCTATAATAGCTAGACAATCTATTGTTTCACCTACTGAATTTAGAAAATTATCTTTTCCTATAATCCTTTGTGCTTTTCTTCCATATTTACCAAACCAAATGTTGTGCTTTAGTGCTAAAAGATGGTTTGTAGGATGATTTTAAGTGGCATTCACACTGGTAGTATAGTCAACAACAGGGAAAGTTCCAACAGAAAAAAAATAGTATAGTTATCCCAAGAAGGTAGGTGGCATTTGTGAAACAGAGGAATAGTTTAAAATGTTGATACTTTGATTTTATTTATTCATATCAAGAGTTATTCTTCTCCTTTTTCTTACTTATAATGTTGAGTGGGTAACAATTTTAGAAGGCAGATTGTGGGAGAAAATGCCACTTAAACACATTCCTTTCCTGCCTGGAAAAAAGGCCCTGGATCTGTTAATTAGTAAGATAATAAATTGAAGGAAATGAAGAGGAGTTATGGATGGATGTGAGATAGGGGAGAGTACCTTGGGGGCCAAAATTCTATGCAGGATCATCGGAAGAGAATAGTGAAGAATTTGTCATTAGTATCCTCTGTTCTGGGGTGGGGCAACAATGAGATATGGTAGAGTTTGGGGGCTATCCTGGCATGAGGAAAACATCAGTGTAGATTAAAAGTAACCAGATCTTTACTGGATATGAGAAAACACTATATGGAAAATGCCAGGATAAAGACAATATCTGGATATAAGGATAGTCCTCTGCATTCATCAACTGCTTTACATATATTACCTCTGATCATTATTTCTCATCTTTTATTCAACACTGAGAGAAGCTTGAGACAAAGCTGATATGATGAAAATTGGAAAGCAAGCATTATAGGTCAGGACACTGGTGGAACTAGGGAGATATGAGTTGACACCCTATACTCCCATAATACTACCTGGGATTTTTCTGAACAAAGAGCAGATCTTGAGGATTGTGGGTTAATTTTTCCTCTAGTCAGATTGATCTTAGACTTACTCCGTGAGTCTTTTGGGCCCTTGAAAAAAATGAAACGTCAGTTCTAAATCACTCTAGTGCTGGGCTTGAGACTGCAGAAAAATATTTTGTTGAGGTTTTTTGCTTATTGCTTTTAAACTTTAGAGTAGAGGCTTTTACTTGTTTTAAACTTCTGAACTATGAAATACTGAGAAGGAAAAAAAATAAAGTTCTGGACTGATTTTACTTGGGAAGTATTAAGATGTATTTTTAGCAAAAAGAACTATTTGTTTGAATGCTTAGGCTCTGAATGATCCATTGTATCAGATAAAGAATATTGACCAGGACAGCCTCAAATGCCTTACCTCTCTATATCCAGCCAAGCCCCAAGACTCCAGAAATGCTTTCTTGTACATCAGATAGGATCAGAGACTCATCCTTTTCTTACCACTGAATGTTTGCCTCCCAGGTCTTTCCACCTTTTGCTCAAGGATCAATAATCAAACCCAAACCACCTTTACTATTCTGATAAGCATGCTTATTTATTACCTATCCTTTACTTTCCTCCAAATCCCTTCAATTAGGAGTCTAAAGCTGGAGAAACTAAAGTACCCTCCCCTAGTTAGCACTCCACACTCTTTCTTTTCCATTCACACCCCTTCATTCTTTCTCGTTCTTCCCAACCTTTACACTGAGCTCCCCAGACACCCCAGCTCCCCACCACTTCTATCATATAATTAAATTGTTCTTCATATTAATTTAGATACATGCTCACCTCCCTGAGATTGCTTTGTGTATATTTTGCATTTAATTATCTAAGTGCCTTTTTTGCTTGTTGAGTATTTAAAATAGTTTTGCTTTTTTTTTTTTCATTTTGTTTTGTCTTTGTACTTCCAGCATTTTAGGTAGCATATTATTTGGAAAATAAAAGCACTTACTGTGATGTATCTCACCCTTCTTTGCTCTCTTCCTCCTTAGTCTCTCTGCTTCTGTATGTGACTGTCTTTCTTCTCTATCACCTATCTCTCTTTTCATTTCTCTCTCCCTTATTCTCACTTGCTCAGTCTCTTTCTTTCCACTTGCTTTGCCACTATCTTGAAAAGCTTTTGAAACCTCACATATGGACTTTTTTATAGTTTCCTTACTGGTTTCCAGTTTCTCTCTTCTTTCAGTTTTCCTAAAATTGCCAAAACTATCTTCTTAAATCACAGACCACTTTGAATGATTGAGAAAGACTATAGTAAACTCTTGATTATTCTTACCAAGTTGATAGGGATTCCAGACTCTGAAGAAAACAGAGGTCTAGTCTTTATTTAAATATACATATGCATATAAATGTAAATATGCATATAGATAGATACATCTATCTGCATTTGTACTGTGAACTAATTGTAAACATATATCACAGAGTTGTTTTGAGGAAATTGCTTTGCCAATCTGAGAAAGATATATAGATGTGAGTTTTTATTATCAGGACTAGCTTATGAACAATAATATTTCTGTTTTGCTCTTACTTCTTGCAGAGTGCTTATGAACAACTGTTGTTTAAGAGAAAGAGTGAGAGAAATAGAGAGAACAGAGTTTAGATAAGTAGAAAAATAGATGAATGATAGATGATAGATAACAGATAAATGATATGTAATAGATGATAATAGGTAGATAGGTAGGTAGGTATATATATAGAAAGAAACATGGAATGTTAACAGTATTATTAGTCAGGTAAGAATCTTGATTATATATGTCTGCTTTTCCATATAAAAATATAATATTTTAATTTAATTTCTCAGAAATACACTGGGTTCCCATAATGACTGCTGAGTATAAGAAACAAACTGAGCTCTTTGTGATAGGTTGTTAATACTTATTAAATAATAAAAATTAAAATGTGTGAAGCTCAGAGGTATTGAAATTACATTTTCCCTTGCATAAAAAGTAATCCAAATTCTCACATTGCTACCATGCTGAGTGTTTAAGTTTTAGTTCACTGAGGCTTAGTGATTAGATCAAATACATCTTGTAGTATTTTTTTCAATATCTAGCTAACTATGGTATTGAATTTAGCAACAATTCCCTTTGGAGCCCTGATGTGACATCTGGAGGAACATCTGCTTCGTTTCCCATTCAAGAAATATTCACATAATGAAATGCTTGTGCTTAAGATTGGTTATGGATTTTACACACCCTGTTTTTATTTAATGAAAGGGTACATTACTTTTAAAAAGCACTATAGATTTTCATGTTTATTTATATTTTCAATTTGCATAACAAGGTTTCCAGAGCTGCTGATGCCACCTAAATTTTATCACACCTCATGTGCCTGGGAACCTCTATGGTTAACAGCATCTGCAAAGATAACATCTCAGTAGGCAAACAGGCTACATAAACAGGTGCTGCTAAAGAAGCCCCACCAAGGCTAAATGAATACAGTTCTCACCACTAAATATCAACTCCCTACTCACCTCCTCCACTGCCCAACCACTATGCACCTTAAATGTGCACTTTAGTTGTTCAAGGACAGAGTTTCATTGATTTTTCATTAAAGCCATGTATTTGCTGTACTAACATTACAGGGCAAAAATAAATCAATTATTCCATGTGCTGCATGCTTTTCATTTAAGCTGAAAAGTTACATGAAAATATGCCAAATTTGCAGCTTCTAAAACAACTTACTCTTTCAAAATTTATCATTCTGATGTCCAGCATAAATTGACCTTCCTCAATTCTGACTCTGCCTTTAAAAAAATTATATTGATAGAAAATATTTAATTGAATATATTTTAGATTAATCATCCTGATCATAAACCTAGAATTTATATACTACTTTGAAGCTTGCAAAGTGCTTTATATATGTTGTCTTGTTTGGTTTTCATAATAACTCTGTAAGTTAGATGCTATTATTATCTCCACTTTACAGATGGACAAACTGAAACTCAAAGAGGTTAAATGAATTCCCTAGGATCACACAGCTAGTAAGTATCTGAGTCAGGCTTTGAATTTAGGTCTATCTGATTCCAATTCCACTGATGTAAGATCAAATCTAGATTTGGGAGGGACTTCAAAGGCTGCTTAGTAATCCACCCTCATTTCATTGATAAGCCAACTGAAGCCTAGGACCATTAAACAAGTTACCCCATGTCATAAAGATAGCGTTAAAACCTGGATTTGTATCCAAGCCTCACAAGAATAATGGTTCTAGCTTTTCCCAGAAGGCTCCATGCCATCAGTGTAATCCATACCTTTTGGGTCATGGGATATCATTTGCTTGGCCTTATGCTATTTACACATGGGTTAAAATTGACATTCTGGGAATTTATGGGCAATAAAGTGAAGTCATAAGGTAAAGACCCAGTATTTTCCCAGGCATCTTATCCCATGCAATGAAAAGATGAGCCTTTTAGTTTCTAAATACTTTTTAAAATGTGGGGAAGGAGGGCAGGAGGATTAGGAAGGAATGGAAAACTTGGCCACTCTATAGAGAGGCACTATTGAAAGAAAACCAAATGATGGAATAGCAACCATAGCCACATTAATATGACAAAGGTTGGGGGCAGTATTACAGTCACATTGCATGACAAAGATCATTTGAAGAATGGAAAGTGTGGAGACAGAGATATCCATTACACACTGGAGAAAAAGCCCCATAACACCCCTTTCACTTAGAACAAAGCCCTGATGACAACACCCTACTTACCAGTCTGGGAAGAACTATAGCTTGATCTTCAAAGAAATTAGTAGGAAATTTATGAAGGAAATTGGATATGAGTTGAATTTGAGGAGTTAAGTAAATTCAGATAATTCTTAATATGGTAGGGTCACAAATTTGTATGCCATGTAATAATTCATAAAATATTTTCTTTGATATCAACTCACTTGAGCCTTAAAACAATTCTGTGATATAAACTAGGGAAATGTTTGTATTTCCATTTGGCATAAAGAGATTGAGATTTGGAGAAGTATGGGATTTACCTAAAGTAACATGATTAGTAAAGGGCAGAGCTAGGGCTATAGAACATGGCTCTTTTGAACTCAGTTCACTTTCTTCTAAGAAAAACTTTAAATTAATTTATTAAAATCAAATATTTAACATTAATGTAATAAATTAAGCTTCCTTAATAACTAGATATATTTAATCTAATTAACTTTATATATAATCTATGAGCATAACTTTTCATTATTCTTTTTTATATCCCCATAAGGATTATCTATTTGGTCCATTCATTCTCATTATCTTTTCATCTTATATGATTACAATTAGACTGTACTATATTCCTCTGCTTCTGCTTTTTTTTTCAGTTTGCATTATTTCATAAAGACCTTTCAAGATTTATTCAAATTTCTCATGTCTGATTTAGAAGCCCTATAAGCATTTGACTGAATTAATATACCACAATTTATTCAACCACTCCACTAATCAGTCAAACAAGAAACATTGGTTAAGTGCCAAGTTCTGTGCTAGCTCAGGCAGATACAAATATATAAGAAAATTAATCCTATCACCAAGGGGCTTACATATATTGTTGAACATTTTTTTTAACTTACATAGAATGATGATCAGAAATTCTTTGAACCTATGGCTCTTATCAGTTGTTCTTTTAAACATTTTCAGGTTCTATCCAAGTTCTGACTTTTTCCTAATCTTTGGTATTATCTTGGAGCCCTTTGACAATCTGAAGTTTATAGACCCCATCTCAGAATAATTTTTCAAAAAAATTTATAATCATAGGAAATTCTAAGTTTCAATTAGAGGTCAATAGATAAAGATAATTCTTTTTTCCTATCCAAATTCACCAATCCTCAGAAATACATGCATGACTCTTTTGAGGGGTTAGTGGGCTTCAAGCTAATAACTTTATTCTCTCTCAGTTCCCACCTGTTTAACTGTCATTTCTATTCAGATGACTCCCATAGCTTGATTCAATTCCTCCCCTGAACTTCATTCCCAAATCACCAGTTACCTACTGGAAATGTTCCAGAGATATCTCAATCCATATTCAAGATTAAATTTAATATCCATCCCAATATTCACTTCTCCAAACTTCCCTATTTCTGTCAAAGATTCCCCTAGTCCTCCAGTTTCAGCATTATCCTTGATTCCTCTCTATATCCACATCACCTATATAATTTGATATCAAATAGCATATCTTGTCATATCTACATCTACAACATATTCAGATCAAATACCTTTTCTTTACTCACATGACAGCCATTTTAGTTTAGATCATCATGCCTTCTTGCCTAGATTATTAGAACAGCTTCCTAATGGGTCTCATTACCTCCTTGTTTCCTCACTCTGATCCAGCTTATGTATTTCTGCCAATAATTTTCCTTAAATACAGCTTTAATCATGCAATTCTCTTACTAAACCAATTCCAATGGCTTCTGATTGCTTCCAAGAGAAAAAAATAAAAAGGTTTAGCTTTTAAAACCAGGTCCTAAGTTATCTTTTGCTCTACCTCCCATCTCTCTTTGCACTGTCTGTCCTCCATGGCTGGAATGCATTTTTTCCTTACCCCAGTTTACTGAGATTTCCTTTAAGATATAGCTTAAGCACTGACTCCTACATTAAGCTTTTATTGGTAATTTTCCCTTTATGCAATGGCTAGGGATTTTCAAATTGAATCACATTTCACAAGTTTGTATTTACTCTTTGCATATTGATTCTGTATATACTTCTATGTGTATTCATTGAATCCTTCATTAAAATGTAAACTCTTTGGGACTAAAGACTATTTCATTCCTCATGCTTGTATCCCTAGTGTCAATAAGGGGAAGTAATTTATAACTTTTACTGAGTGTTTGCAGATTGTTTTCCAGAGATATTTTACAAGTTTATAATTTTATCAGCAGTGATCATGTATGAATATTTGAATTTTATTGCTTTCACTTATATTTACCAAATGATAGGTATTTGAGAGTACTTCAGATTCATGTAATTGATATCTCTTGGCTTTTAAACTTATTAAGAATTCCTTTTTTCTTTTCTAAAAATTGTTTGTTTATATGCTTTGATATTTTATCCACTGGAAGGTAGAAGTTATTTTTGTAAATTTTAAAGTAATATATTGTATATAATTTAACATTTATATCAAATTCATATAAAAAGTTTTTATCTGTTACATTTGTTGCAAATATTTTCCAATTCACTTTTTTTCTCCTGCTGAGGCAATTGAGGTTAAGTGACTTGTCTAGGTTCACACAGCTAGGAGGTGCTAAGTATCTGAGGCCAAATTTGAACTCAGGTCTTCCTGACTTCAGGGCTAGTGCTCTATCCACTGCACCAACTAACTGCTCCTCAATTCACTTTTTAATTTTTTCTGTTGCAGAAATTTTTTAAAAATTTAATGTCTTTCATTCCTAATAATTCTATTTGTTGAATGGAAAAACAATTCATCCCTTCTCTATGATGGAAATACACATATTATTCTATTTTCTATCATTCCTTCCTAATTTTTACATTTGTCTATCATCGAATTTATTGAGGTATGTGGTATCAGATGTGGGCCTAAATTTATTTTCTACATAATTGCTAAAATTTTTCCAGACTACATTTGTTAACTAAACAATCCTGTCCCCAGTCTTTGTTTTCTTTAGATTTATAAAATACTAATCTTTTTTATTAACAAGGTAAAATATTTATTTGAAATTAAAGTAAACATGAATATAATACTCATCTTTTTATGTACAGGACATAGGCATTTCTACTCTACTCATTGTTTTTGTTTTTCCTCAGTAATACAGATTTTTTTGCTTTCTGATATTTGGATAGGAATGGGGATTTGGAGAGGAAAAGAAAAGAGGCCCAATAAGGCACCGTGAGAAGTCTTCTATGTTTGAATCAGACTGTATGCCCTCATTTCTCAGTTTATTGTTTAGCCTAAACAGAATTGCTTCAACTTTGTTAGCTCTCTCCTTAAGAATGTTTGTCTGTTACTTTTATCTTTTTCTGAGTAGGGAAGGATTAGAAGAGATAATACAGTGTTTCTCTTCAAAATCCTCTATATATTGTAATGATCAAGTTTCTGTTACAGGTTAGAACAGAAAGAAAAAAACATCCTTCAAACTTTCTATTCTTCTGTCTGAAGGATAGCACACATAGGACAAGAGCACTGCCTAGTTCCTGAACTAGCTTCATATGAAAACTTAAAATAGAGTTCAATAGTTTATCCAAAAAGCACCTGCCACCCTTAGATCCCAGAAGGCTAATTATATTAAGTTTCCAGGAAGACACCAAAGATATGCAGCAATGCAAATTCCCAATATAAATTTCATGTTTGTTTGTTTTTTTAAAATCAGAGATATCTTAGAAAATTTTTTGTTGTTCAGTCATGTCTAATTCTTCATGAACTCATTTGGAGTTTTCTTGGCAAAGATACTGAAGTAGTTTGACATTACCTTCTCCAGTTAATTTTATAGATGAGGAAACTGAGGCAGAAAGCATAATTGATTTGACCAGGATCACAACAGCTAGTAAGTATGTAAGGTTGGATTTGAACTCATAAAGATGAATATTCTGACTGCTAGCCCATTGCTGTATTCACTGTGCCACCTAGCTGCCCCAACTTAGAAAATAGGAAGTACAAAAGGAGGGAAGAGGTAATAAGATAATAGAGAGTAAAATAAACAAACAAGAGTGTATTCCCAGTTGGAAATGGATATTTTTGCCTCCATAGTAGACAAGAAGGTTCATAAGAGGAAGCCAGAGAAGTAGCAAAGGAAAATTGAAGTAAATACACATAAGCACAATGAAAGTTGTGATTTTGCTGAGTTTTACAAGCTCTCTACTAGTATTGTTCTACCCAAGGTCACTAGTGACTTCTTAATCAGGGAGCTACACATAAAGGAACATAATGAGGATGCAACGATGAGACAAAATGATTCTCAGTGCAAAGAGCTTCCAAATCCCCCTTCCCCCCTTTAATTACTTGTTGCATATATGCCTCATTTTATGGTGCAAATGTAATCTCGGTCTCTGCAGGGACCTTATGTCAGGGGGAATGTTTTGCACCAAATATTCTTGCTATACCTTCTCAGTAAATGCATTTTGTGGAATGCTAATGGAGTTGTTGATTATTAATAGGTAAAACACTGACAGGGTCTCAGTAACTAAAGCGCTAGAAGTGCAACCCATCAGACTTATCTAGAATTTTAAGAATAGTAATAATAAACTCCCTTCTTGGACCCTCATTTTGGAAGTATAGTGATTAATTAAGGGAAGGATCCCAAACGGGTATATTATAATATAAATATGAATGATTCTAATGAGACAAAAAAGAGAGGAGGCAGAGGCATTTAAGGAGATGATTTTTTATACATAGGGAATGTGATCAATTTAGAACTCAAGAAAACAAATGCACAGAAGATGAAGATAAGGAACAGAAAGCAGGATGGATATAGGAGTAGTAAAATCTTTTATAACAACATTGTTAGAAATAATACACTTCAGACTAAGCTAAAGCAAACAATGAATAGTAAAGACACAAAAAGGGACCTTTTTTTTTCTCTATATGACCAAAGAAACTTAAAAGAGAGGGTGAGTCCTGTTACAGAGAGAATGCAGAAACATTTAACTTTTTTTTTTCCTGCTAGGGATAATGATCCACAGATTAGAAAGGCTAAAATAAAAATGGTTAACAAAGAGTTGAAACTCAAGATAGATAAACAGATGAATACAACACTCTGGTTAATGCTGCTAATTACATTAAATGTTGAAGTTGCCACATCCCACTATTGACTCATATTTATAGTTCAACAAAACTGAGATTTTTTTTTACTTGAACTATTGTCTAGTCAAGTAACCTCTATTTTGTGCAGTTTGTATTTTGAATTCATTTCTTGAAAGTAACATAGTTTGTGGCAGCCCTTTTTGTAGTGGCTAGAAACTGGAAACTGAAGGGATGCCCATCAATTGGAGAATGGCTGAATAAATTATGGTATATGAATGTTATGGAATATTATTGCTCTGTAAGAAACGACCAGCAGGATGATTTCAGAGAGGCCTGGAGGGACTTGCATGAACTGATGCTGAGTGAAACGAACAGAACCAGGAGATCATCATACACAGCAACAACAGTATTACATGATGATCAATTCTGATGGTCATGGCTCTCTGCAACAAAGAATTGTCTCAAACCAGTTCCAATTGTTCACTGAAGAAAACCATATACACCCAGAGAGAAGGATATGAAATATGGACCACAACGTAACATTTTCATGATCTCTATTGACATTTGCTTGCATTGTGTTGCCTTTCTCTGATTTTCTTTTTTTTCTTGTAGATAGGATTTTCCTTGCATAACTTGTCAAGTATTTTAACATTATTAACATGTAGTGGACTTCCTGCCATCTAGGGGAGGGGAGGGAACTGGGGGTAAAATTTGTAATGGAAAGCTTTGTAAAGATCAATGCTGGGGAACTACCCATACATATGTTATACAAATAAAAAGCTTTAATAAAAAAAAAAAGAAAGTAACATAGGATGTGATTGGGGGGAAAATTTTAAAAAATACAGTAATAAAAGCATAGGAAATGGACCTGAGATTTCTTAATATAGGACATTCCCAGATAAGGAAATATCCTCATCCAGTACAGATCATTACTTTCTCTGCAAATTTATAAAGAGTTGCCTTAGAGTACTGAGAAGTGTGACTTTTTCAAAGTAACAGAGCCTATGGGGGATCTCAAACTCAGAAATTCCTGGCTTCAAGATCAGCTCTTTGTACAATACTAATTAAAAACAGAGTTATTTTAAAATATTGTATAACATAAATTTCCTCCTAGTTCAGGTTGGAATTTACCCCAAGTAGTTGTCTCATTAGAGCCTTTTCTGTGAGGCAGAGTAAATAAAGTTCTGAATTAGAGGTAAGTTTACTTTCAAATACTGCCTCTAAGCTTCGGCTTCCTTATTTGCAAAATGGGGGTATTAATAGCACTGATTTCACAGGATTGTTATATCAGATAAGTATGTAATGTGCTTTGGCAAGCTTAAAATGGTACAGAAATGTTTATCATTATCACTAGTACTGCTACTGTTATTCCTTTTAGTCTATCTGGTCAAGAGGAGTTAGAAAGCCTAACAATAATATTTATAATAACTGATATTTAGATAGAACTCTTTTATCTTATAAAATTCCCACATTTATTACCTCATCTGATCCAGTAACCCTGGGAGAGAGGTAGTGAAACAATATTTTTTTTGTTGTGACAACTGAGATTCAAAAGTAAAATAATTTGCTTAAAGCTATGCAAATAGAATAAAGACTTGAACTGAGAGTCCTTTAGACCTATCCCAGGGCTGTTTCTATTTTGCCACCCCTGACTGACTTGGCCAGCTATACTTAGGTTTTAAGTCCCAGAAAGAGATGGGGATCTCTGAAAATATAAGGAGATCAAGTTTTGAGAAATGGTTGTTTGGATGGTGACTATGTTAGGTGACTCCTAGGGAACTTTATACAAAAATAAACATAACCAAATATTGGGATCTCTTAGGGCCTGTGACTTGGACAGAAGTAGAGAGACCTCTCACCTGAATATCGATTCTACTCAGGTAGAAATGTGGACATCAAGAGGTGAAACAGCTTCATATACTCTCTAACAGAGGTACTGTGGGATAGTATAATGAGTCAATAGAGAGTTGGGTTCAAATTCTGCTCCTGATTCTTATTAGTTTAAAAAAAAACATGGCTATATCATAGATAGATAGACCACTTAACATTTCTTAGCCTTAATTTACAAATGAAGTTAATAATTGATGATAATATAACTAATAGCATTTTGAGGATCAAATAATATAATGTATGTAAAAAGCTTTGCAAATCTGAAAGCCATATATAGATATCAGCTGCTGTTATTCATAACAAAAGGCAAGAACCAGGATCATCAAATCTATGACTGTACATGGAAAGGATAGTTATGACCAGAAGAAAAAATTTAAAAACAAAAAGCACCTTCCCAAAAACACATCTGTGGAAATGAACATCAACTCCAATCTAAAACAAAAACGAAGAAAGCAAAATGTAATTAGGTTCTTAGATTTGTTAATGTTGAGCTGAGATGATATGAGAGACTGAGAGCTTTCACTCCGCATCTCCAAGTCAGAGAATCAGATGCTTAGTATTCTACCTAGCATACAGTATTAATGCTATATTGTGGGAATGGTTAAATAAAATTATAGCATATGAAAGTAATGGAATATTATTGATCTATAAAAAAATGAACAAGTTGATTTTAGAAAGGCCTGGAAAGATTTACAAGAACTAATGCTAAGTGAAACAAGCAAAACCAGGAATACACTGTACAGAGCAACAACTAGATTGTGCAGTGATCAACTATGAAAGACTTGGTTCTTCTCAGCAGTTCAGCGGTCCAAGGCTGGACCAATAAAATTTGGATAGAAAATATCATCCATACCAGAAAGAGAACTATGGAAAATGAATGTATATCAATACATGCTTTGTTCACCTTTTTTTCCTGTGTTTTTCTTCTGTCATGGTTTTTCCCTTTTGTTTTGATTTCTCTCTCTCAACATAGAGAGATTCATAAAGAAATGTGTATTTAAAAGTTAATATACATATTTAAAAATACATATTGGGTGCAAGTCCTATAAAAATGAATGTTGAAACTCCAAGGTACCACTTCACATTTCTCAAATTGGCTGACAGGAAAAAAAATAATGATAAATGTAGGAGGGGATATGGGAAAACTGGGACACTAATACAATGTTGGTGAAGTTGTGAATTGATCCAACCATTCTAAAGTGCAATTTGGAACTATTCCCAAAGAGCTATCAAATTGTGCACACCTTTTGATCCAGCAGTGTCTGTATTGTTTGTATCCAAAGAAATCATAAAAAAGGGAAAAGGACCCACATGTGCAAAAAAAAAATGTTTATAGAAGCCCTTTTTGTAGTGACAAGAAACTGGAAACTGAGTGGATGTCCCTCAGTTGGGGAATGGCTGAATAAGTTATGCCATATCAATGTAATGGAATATTATTGTTCTGTAAGAATCAATCAACAGGATGATTTCAGAAAAGTCTGAAGAGATGTACATGAAATGATGCTAAGTGGAGTGGGTAGAACCAAGAGAACATTGTATATAGAAACAACAAGATTATGGGATGATCAACTCTGATGGATGTGACTCTTTTCAACAAAGAGGTGATTCAGAATTTACTTTTATTGTTAAGTAGATTGTTTTATATATTTATTTTTAAAAGGATGTCCTTGGACTTATTTCAGGGGGAAAAAGGATGAGGGATTATTAAGTAAATGAAAGCAAAGCTAATTCATCAGAATGGTGGCATGACATGAATTCAGCAATCACTTTGGTAATGAACAAGTCACTGACCACTGCAATATATGATAAGTAGTCAATCACAAAGCATTTCTCAAGCACTCATCTTTTGCTAGATTCTGTGCTAGAGACTTGGAATAAAAAGACAAAGAAAAGTGTTCCCTGTTTTCAAGGAGTTTGTATTCTATAGGGGGAGATATCATGTACATTTTGAAGGATATTTAAAATAAATATAACATAATTTTGTTAGGAGAGATGAAGTAAGAGTTCACATTTTGTTGTTTAGTCTATAAGTGTGTTCAAGTCTTTGTGTAAAAGTCTTTGTGACCCCACATGGAGTTTTCCTGGCAAAGATACTGGAAATGTTTGACATTTTAATTTTTAGCTCATTTTACTCATTTAGTGGAAACTAAGGCAAATAAAATTAAGTGACTTGTCCAGGATCACACAAAAAAGGGTCTAAGACTGGATTTGAAATTCAGAAGTCTTCCTGAGTCTGACTTCCTTTCACTGTGCCACTCAATTTTGAAGACTTCATATAGGCAATATTTGAGTTGAGCTATTAGAAGAATTGCACATGTTTAATCTATGATGGATTGCTAAATGATTTTAGGGGAAGGAAGAGGTATGGAGAAAAGGAGGAAAAATTTGGAATGCAAGGTTTTGCAGGGGTGAAGGTTGAAAACAATCTTTGTATGTATTTTGAAAATAAAATAAAATTATTATAATCAATAAAAATGAATGTTGAAAAGTATCTTTACATATATGTGGGAAAATAAAATACTATTGAGAAAAAAACAAACAAAAAAGAAATTAAGTTGAGGACATAAAAGAATACCAGGTAGTTCTAAAAATCAGAGGCCATGGAACTACATAAAACTGATACTCACAGGATTTACCCCTTTATAATAGTACGAAAAAGAAATTAACAGACAATCATGTGCTATCTTTTGAAAATAAAAATATTTCTCTGGTCCAAGGATTCTGAACCAATTTCCCCACAGAAAGGGAATTTGCTGTAATAAAACAAGTTTGGGGTTTTATTTTTATTTCTATCAAATTACATAGAGCCATGGAGTTGTTTCTGAAACTTGCAAAGAGGGAATTTAACTCTTTGTTCTCAATGTCTTCATTAGTGACTCCTTCCCCAAGACTATCATTTTAGAAGGAAGTTTGAGTCATAGTTGACCTTGCTCACTCAGCCTAGACTCTTCCAGTCCTCCAAAGAAGTTCTCCAATGTGTTATCTTCCCTCCTTAGCCTATGAATTACTAAAGGAAAGGAATTTTCTTGTTTGCTTGTATGTCCTTATCATTCAACACAGTGCTTGCCACATAATAATACATATTTAAACCAATGTATCTAACTTGCTAAAAATAAATTAATTTTAATAATAAAAATTTTTGGTTAGTGATACAATAAAAAGATCTGATCATCTTAGTTATACCTCTTTTACTTTTACCATGTCAATCCTTAATTACTTCAACCTTCTGGCTATTTCTAACACTCAATACTCTATCACCTAACTCCCAGGTGATCCCAGTGTCACTGGGAATACAAAGACAAAGAAAAGGTATAAAAAACCTTTTCCTCCCTTACTTTTTTTTTCTAAGGATCCCTAATTTTCTTCAAGCTAGAACTACTAATGAAGTAACTATCTCTCAGACTTAGTAGAAATCTAAAACTAATCAGACAAAGTCCTAGAAACAGAAAAAGCTGGAGATGGGGGGAGGGAAACATTGCCTTGACAAGAAGTAAATTAAATGTACAATATTTCATTGTGGCTCCTCGAACTGGCTTGTTATATATAACGCAGCATAGTAGGCTCTGTAAATAACTGTATTTCAAAATTCTCTATAAAATAAAGAATTGTCAAAGGCTTAGCTCTGCTCCTAAAATTCCATCCATTTATTAGGTCTATTGTTTTGATGGATAGGCCTTTTGTAATAATTTATTTAAAGCAAGTTTATAGCTTTCAGTTTATCCTCTCTTTCTTATTGGTTAAATTGTAGTTTAATATTTTAAAAATGCTTAGATTTAAATACATGTCCAGATACCACTTTGCTCCAGTTTCAGAAGCACATGCAAGCTAACTACTTTCCTTTAAACTGAAAATTATCTTATGTGGTTATTGCTGTTCTGGGTGGGGGACTTGTCAACATACAGGTACCACTTATTTCCTCATTCCAAAACCATTCTTGTCCCCTCCAGGTTGCCCTTTACTTCCTACTAATCCCAAAAGAAGGATTCTAAGATTTTCAGAGTTAATTCAGTTGCTCATCAAACTTAGTTGGAAGAAGATTATGGCACAACATCAAAAGACAGTTGATGAGCCAGATTTTAGGCCAACAAAGATATATTTGATCACTGAGCCCATCTAGCTTCCAGCTCAGAAATAAAAGGAAAGGAGATCACACAAGAGTTCAGTAACTTGGGTACAATACTCCAAGGCAAAGCTTTTAATGATTTTCAAAACTATGCTTTAGGCCAATGAATCCATCATCTCCTAGAATTAAGTTCTTTTTAATGATAGGTTTTAAAAGTCACAGCTTGACTCACTTTTTTGATGGATGGGGAAAAAAAGATTGTACCAGGAAATAATTCATTAAAGTAAATTTTAAACTTATATTAGGCAATAAAGGACTGTATCATATAAACAAGTGGAAGTAATGCATTTTAATAAAATTATTATTAATTTATTAAATACACAAATTTACTAAATTGCTATTATCAAGAGCTCACTAAAATGGGTTAGAATATATATATATATCTATGGAAAATTCAGAGTTGATTTATTAATATTTTCATGACTAAATTGAGAATTCTATAGAAAATTTTCTGAGGTAACAATAAAATTCTGGACATTAGGATAAAGTAATTTTTTTTGGGGGGGGGATTTCTCTTTTGAAGAAAAAATCATCTTGGAGAAAAAAGAATAAATATCATCAAGAGTTGTGTTTAATACAAGATAAAAGGACTTGTCACCTAGGAATAGAGATTTATTTCAATTTAGTTTTTCACTGCAGTGGACCTAAGAAGAGTTTCCATGACAGTTTAAGACTCTTTTTAAAAAGAAAGAGAAAGAGGAAGGAGAAGGTGTGAGATTGCCAGTGTTAAGTAGAGTTCTGTAGATTTCAAAGTGATTCGATTTAATTCTCAGATCCCAGGGCAGACATAAGAGGGGAAAGGAGCTACTCCTCAGTTGCCCTTTCATACTGAACCACCAGTATTACTAACCAAGGACAGTTCACCACCTTGACCATATGTGTTTTACAATATTTTAACAATACAGTTGAGCATCCTTTGGACAAAATTAAAGTGAGCAGAAGTCATAGTAATTCCAAGATGAAGATACAAAGTTCTAAAAGCTGATGCTCAAATCCCTAATTGAAAGTATCCCTGGTTCCAGGGAACTGTTTCAAATACAAAGAAAATGGCAGAATATCAAACATAACCAATGCAGTGTGCATGCCTACAGAGAAAAAAAAAATCAGAGGCAAGATATAAAAAAAACACCAGTACAGACTTGAATGAGCCTAGCAAAAGGCCTAAAAATACTACCAGTTCTCTGAACAGTTATAGGTAGAAATGTCTAAAGAGCTTGTCAATTTTTAGAACTCATAATGTTGGGTAAGAGAACAAGGCAGGAAAAAGAGATGAAGTAATGGCAAGGGGTGAGGGGGGCCTCAAGATTCTCTGTGACATTACATGAAAATGGCATTACATATTGTCCTCCCTCCTTTTTACTTATCCAGATTCTATTCATTTTTGAAGGTTCATGTCAAGTCTCCTCTAATCTTAGATAAATGTCTCAGAACTTTGTCTCATAAATAAATTCAGCAAATATTCATATTTTCTTATGATAAATGCCAGGGGGAAATACCAAGTTTAGATTTGACAGTTTCCTATCTTCTTTAAAGACTAATAAAAGACTGCCATATGCATGAATAAGTGCTTTACACCAAGAATTCACAGTCAGATAAAGTACAGTGCAAGGTTTGGGGGACTGCAAACCAACAATGATTTCCCTTCCTTTGCTGATTAGCCATGAACACAGAAAGGGCAGAATACTGAACTCGTTGAAGTCAAGAAGAAGCAGGTTCAATTCTTGTCTCTAATACTTAACCACATGCTGTGACCATGAGCAAGTCCCTTAAGCTCTAAGAACCTTAGTTACCTCTTTTATAAAATGGAGATAATAATGCCTAATTTCCTATCCCACCTATATTTATATACAAAACACTTTAGCTTCAAAGCACATCTAAATACTACACTTGATTATGACCTGTGCTAAACATTTTAGTATTCTGTTATATTTAGTTCAACACATTAAAAAAGAAAAAGTTGCAAGGAATTGATTTGTATGCATACATTTTCTATCAGAATCATGTACTTGCTTGTTCTATGACTAACGCCAATATCTAATAAAATGCAGATAGGTACTCAGTAAATATTTCTTAAATTCATTTTTTCACAATCTGAATGAAGGGACTGTTTGGAAAAGACACTTTTCTTGGGAAGGAAAAAGAAGTAATGTGCTATGTATTTGCCTAAATAATCTAAATAAAATTTAATACAGATAAACCAAAGTTTTAAATTTTCCAAATGTAATCTGGGGAAAATAACTATGAAAGAAAGAAAATCATCTTCTTATTCAATAAATCAAGAGTGTGTGGCACGAATGTCAAAAAAGTTAATGAGGTTGGACTAAAAGATGTAGAGTGTCCAGAACAGAAGCTAATAACAGTTAAACATTTTGAATATAGCTTTATAGTTTGCAAGGTACTTTACAACTACTTCATTTTAACCTCAAAGAACTTTGAGAAGTAGGTGTTATTATCATTATCATTTTACAGATGAAGAAACTAAAGCTGAGGAAGGTTAAGCCCAGCATCACATACCAAGAAGTATCTGGGATCATAGACAGACCCCCAAATTGTCTTGAGTCCAGGTCTAACACTCTATCCACTGGGACATCTAGCTGCCTAGGTAAGGGATAGTTCTTCTTACACACAACAGTTATGGTCTAACTGTCTTTAGAACGTATCTGGTGTATTGTGTTTAATTGCATGCACATTTTGGGCAGGCTATTCATACACTATAGCATATCCAAAGGTGAACAACCATATAGCAACAGCACTCAAAACTATGCTATTCAAATGTCAATAGAAGGAAATAGGAATCTTTAATTGTGAGGAAATATAAGAAAGATGTTATAGATATCTTCAAGTCTTTTGGAAAATATGTAGCATTAGACACATTCTAAACATGGGGCAAAACTAAAGGAATGTATAGAATTTGTAGAAGTAGATTTAGGTTCAATGTTAGGAAAATTCATCATACCAGCTCTCTGAATGTGGAATTAGGTTACCTGGGAAATAGTGAATTTCCTAAAGAGAAATTTTTGAGAAAATGTTGGATGAGGATTTTTTGGAGATTGGAAGGATTGCTATTCAGGTACAGATTAAACTATAGTACCTTGGGAATTTCTTCCAACTCTGAGCTAGTCTGTCTCAATGGACAGGTCATTCAAAGCTATTTGCAAGTATAAAAAAATTAATTTTTTGTATTTTACTTAGCAAGATCCATGGAAATAAATGTTGACAGGTGATTTTTCTTTAAAATGATGCTGTAATTAACTTTTATTTTAGAAAAGCCCAATCACTGGCTTTATTTACATCTCAGACTAAGAAAAAGGGTCATAAGAGAAATTCAAGCAAAGTGTCCATTAATGTTTTCACATGCCCTTTGGAAATAATTATTTCATAACTGTCTTTAACATGAGAATACAAAGAAAAGCAAAATCATGCATTAAACATTTAACTGCAAATTAAAAGGACCAAAATGTCATTTCTTTATGAAATATATTCATAATTTATACCCCATGGCATCTAACCATGTTCCAAAAGGACTGATTAGCAAAAAAGCTACACCTAAGCCTACCGACCCCAAAGTAGAATTTGCCAAGTCAGATGTGATATTTGAAATTTGAAATTCCCAGCAATCGGGTGAGAAAGACAAAAACATACTGGCAGTAGCAATACCTAAGAAGGGGATTGGAGGAAAGTGCCAATTACCAATGCTGTTACATAAGCTTACCATTATCTTTCAAATGTGTGTAATATTAATAGAACTACCAACAAAGACCCTATCCTGATGTCTCATTTTTTTTAAATTGGTGTAGAGGTGAGAACCCTAGCAAGAAAGATTTCAAGTACTGCTCTTCCTAGAGACTGAGTTTGCTCGGTATAGAAAAGTTCATCACCAATAGGCTGATTGCCTTATGGCAATAAATTCACCTTATGGTGAAATCATTAGCCACCCAAATACCTTGAAATAGACAATTATGCAATATGGATCTCATTTTTTTTTCTACTCCCTATCTACAATGAGTGCCATTGAGTTGTGGGAAAGGAGACAAAGGGTGATAAGAATAATACAATTTTTAGGATGTTATAAACATTATAGTTTTTCCGAAAAGTAAAAAGACTTGAGGAAAGACCTCAAGCATACTGACTAGATCATTTATTAAGAATCTGGGGATAATTTGGATAAGAAAGGCATAGACACAGTATGGATGAATCCCAATCTGTACCAAGGGATGAAATGCTCACCTAGATAAAATTCAATGAAATAAAGTTTTTCATCTTACCAAGTCTTTTCTGAGGGATTTGAGCCTTTTCACAACTCTCATTCCTTACAATTCAAAAAGACATATAAGTAAAGGCTGTTTCATATTCTGTTTTACATATGGAAACATTGAAAGGAATGAAGGTAATTTACCTAAGTCATTCAGTTACTCACTTTAACAATCAGACTTGAAATTATATCTTCAGTTCATCAGTCTTTTAAATAAAAGAGAAAGAAAGAAGGGGGGAGTGAACCTAGAAAATGACACCTCCCAAAGATTGGCTTGTTTTATTAGTGAGAATTTTTTTAAGAGAGTATTTTTTTAAATGAAGTTGAAATTATATTGATGAAAATTAACTGACTTTACTAAATGAACCCTACATGCATACAATTCACATTTTGTGTTCGTTATTCAATAGAGAAAAATGAGATTTCATAGACATCCTGTTATTAGGACTTTAATGCATTTTTTTAGAGAAGACTGATCAAATAAGTGCCCTTTAATTACATAAATGCAGTCTGTCCCTTGGGGTTACCAAATGGGGGAAATTTTTCATTCACAAATTGTTCTAGGTTTAGTTTTTAAATTAAAAAATTTTCAGTAGATCAGCATATGGCTTACTATTAGTTTATAGGCACCAATTATATGTTTTGGATAGAGATTTTAAAAGCCTGATCAAAATAAAATATTTTTATTAAAATGCAAATCACTCTGTCCTGCATAGAAAATTTCTTCCCTCTTTGTAATTTTGCAAAATATTCTGATTACTAAATTTAGTTTAAAAATAATAGAAAATCCTCTGAAACAAGGTTATTTAGATTTGAGTCAAGATATAATCAAGTTTCTTCATTATTAAAATGAAAGACTTGGACTAGTTTTCTAAAAGTCCCTTTCCATCTTAAATCCCATGATTTAGTATATTTCATGATATGATTATATTATGGTTAAAATAAGTGTTGGAAATAGAAGGAAACTGATATATCACATAAGTCAAATCTTATTTTGCAAAGGATAAATTTGACACTGATTAAATGATTCACCCAACATGACAAAGTGATAGTTAATAAGAATTCCCCTCTACTTTATTAATATTGCTATTAGTGTCATTAATAACATTATACTTTTGTATAATGCCTTATAGTTACAAAATACTTTAAATGCTTATGCATCTCATTTAATCTGTTTAAGAGCCCTGTGCAGAAGATAACACAATTGTTAACTTCCTAATGGTAAGATTGATGTTAAATGATGGTAGATGACATACATGGTCACGTGACTAATACAACTAATTCACACCCTGGATTTTTGTTTTTTTTATTTTTTACTATAAATGTAGTACACTTTCCATGATACCAATTTTCCCTTTGTGCACCGAATTTAACTATGGTTTAAGTAATATAGTGGCCTGTTTATACTATTGCTTTATGATAACTACAGGAATTGAGATTCTAAAGTCTAAAGAAGAGAAAGGGAATACATTTATTTGAAATTTGCCCATAATGTGAATATCGTATGTGCTTAAATGGCTTTGACAAACTTAAGTATAACTGGAGAGAACAAGACATGACAACATTGTAATCTCAAATTCAGTGACTATGGCAGATTGATTTTAAATAAGATAAAAACAGTATATGTGAAGCACATGCTTTCAATGCATTCTCACTAACCAGATGACCATTTCTATCAATCTAGCTTCCAATGAGTCAAAGATGGAAAGAGTGTGAAGGGAAGAAATCTTAATGGAACAGAGAATTCAGACTCAATGGAACTAAATATCTGAGCAAAAAAGATTCATATACATCTAAGAAAAACAAGAGGAAGGGACATAGAAAAAATAACAAAAAAAGCAAAAAATGGTTTTCATCTCTTCAATCTGTGGCTTTATATTTTTTGATTTGGCGATCAGGAGAAGAAATGGACATTTGGTAGTCATAGTATGAACAATGTACAAATGGGACAAGAGTATCAATGGGTTGGGATTCTCACTATCAGTGAATGGTAATCAAATTTTATCTCAGTTCTCAGAATGTGGAAAACAGGAATGGGTATCTTAATTTAAAAACCTCTGGTGATTAAAGCTGAAGGGGCCTGCTTAAATTTATATTCCTTCTTTTCCTGGTCTAATCCCAAGGTGGTAGAGAAAAAAAAAATGATGAACCACTGGAAGATTTTAGCATATCTTCCACGCACCTGCCCAACTCTGGTATCCAAGAGTGATGTCTAGGATTCTATCACTTAATGATAATAGATTGCTACATCTGTACTGATATTATCATCCTTCCTGATAAGTAACTTTCTTAGATTTTAGATGGATAGTAGTGATAAGGGAGGATTGTATTACTGTTGGTTTGCTTCCAATCTGTCAAGTGAGCAACTAAGTTTACACAATCCTTAAAATTATTACACACAGGCATCACAGAGGGCTTCACATCCCCATTTTTAAAAAAGAAAATAAGATAAATTTATATGATCA
This sequence comes from Myrmecobius fasciatus, assembly GCA_023553655.1. Taxonomy (NCBI): domain Eukaryota; kingdom Metazoa; phylum Chordata; class Mammalia; order Dasyuromorphia; family Myrmecobiidae; genus Myrmecobius; species Myrmecobius fasciatus. The sequence goes on from JAJPUD010002515.1 coordinate 225,443, forward strand.
AATTTATAGAATAAAACTGACTCATATTTCAAAATGAGGAAATTCAAAAATTTCCTCATTCAGAGGAAATAAGATGTGTTTTTAATAGCTCTGTGCTAAAAGAAAATTTAACCAAATATAGATTTACTGGAATTGTTACATAATATGTTTTCAAGCTTAATGAAACAAAAAGGTACAATAAAATGTTTAACATTTGGCCCAAGTAACATATCCATTTTCTCCTGAAAGTATTTAAAGCAGTTTTTCCATTTAAAAAATAATAAATTAAAAATTACTAAAAGCCAGAATTTTCTGGCAAAAATGACCAAGTATATTCTCTCAAAAAGAAGGGAAAGCATATTTTCTCAGGGTGTAATGCAGAATACATCTATTTAAAAAAAATAAAAACATTTCCTGTCTAAAATAGTGTTTAAAAATTTACTTCCTTCCTTATGTTTCAGTGGAAGAACTTTTGACCAAATGAGTTAAAAAGCAAAACCCAGCTCTCAATGTGAAAATTAACCCATTTATTGTAGAAAAATCACTCATATGTTTTGTAAATAAAAAGCTTTATTAAAAAAAAGAATTATATCATTCTCCACAAGGGGAGAAATAAAGTATACTATGATACCATAATCTGTCGCAAGGAGATGATAAAAAGCAGCTACAGAGAAAGCAGTGGATTAAAAACAAATTCAAATGTTGGTCTTAAAAATCTCTCAAAAGATGGAGCCAAGATGGCAGAGCAAAGGCAGGAACTTGCTAATCTTTCCCCAAAACTGCTCTAAATTACTTTAAATAATAACATCAGATCACCCAAAAAGATGGAGTAGAACATTTTTCAGCCAAGGCTCAGCCGAAAAGGTCTGTGAAAATAGGTTGGGAATCCCAGGGCAAGATATGCCCCAGATCCAGCCTCAGTCTGAACCTGCCCGACTTCTGAATCAGGAACAGTACTGGTGACTTCCTAATCTCTCAGTCCAGAGACATTGAGGAAAACCTGGGAGGTCAAAAGAAAAGGTCTGTGGAACCAGAGTGGGACTCGAGTGCACAGTCCCAGAACAGGCTCAGTCCTGGTCCCAGCTCCTGCCCAGACCCCAGTGTGAATGAGGTAGGACCTGTGCTGGAGGCTTCTGGACCTCTCAACCTAAGGACACCAGAGAGGACTCAGAAGATCAGTCTGTAGCAAGGAGGTGGGAGTCTAGTGTGCAGTTCCAGCAAAGGCCAAGTCAGCAGAGCCCAGGACCAGCCAGCACACTAGGTCTTACAGCTACAGTGGGGTAGGGACACACCTAACACCTCCAGGGCAAAAAAGGCTGCTTATGGACAGACTCTAGGATTTCTGAAAACAGTTGCACAAAAGCTCTGAAGCTTGGAACAGTGCACCCTCCACCTTGGAAACAGAGCCCTACTTTAACAGAGAATTAAATGCAGAGCAAAAAAAAAGCAGACCACTGAAAGTTATTAGGGTGACAAGGAAGATCAAAACACACACAGAAGATGATGATAAAGTCAAAGCTCCTACATCCAAAGCCTCCAAGAAAAATAAGAATTGGACTCAGGCCATGGAAAAGTTCAAAAGGGACTCTGAAAATCAAGTAAGGGAGTGGGAATTAGGGAAAGAATTAAGAGAGTACAAAAAGAAATACAAAAAACTAATGAAAAGAATGCCTTAAAAAGGAAATTTGACCAAAAGTTTGCTGAAGAAAATAATTCCTTAAAAAATAGAATTGAGCTGATGGACATAGCTCTCCTCAACAATGATATAATACAAACCAATTCCAATTGTTCAGTGATGAAGAGAGCCATCTAAATCCAGAAAAAGGACTGTGGGTCACAACATAGCATTTTCACTCTTTTTGTTGATACTTGCTTGCATTTTATTCTACTTCTTTTTTTACTGGTTTGGTTTGATTTTTCTTGTGCAGCACAATAATTGTATAAATATGTGTACATATATTGGATTTAACATATATTTCTACCATGTTTAACATAAAAAAAGAAAATTAACCCACTTATTTCCTTTTGAGGTAAAAAATGTTGGATTTTTTTCTTATACAAAAAAAGGAAGCTTAATGTTAAGAACCTAAAAGATTTAGCACATAGTACAAGATATATTAGCCTCAAATCAGTATGATCTTTGTTCAAGTTCTCTATCTAGTATACTGGCTATATGGCCTTTGGCAGGTTACCAAACCTCAGAGAATTCCAGTAATCTCTTTAATAGTATGAGGTGCTGATTCCCATCAGTAGAAAAGTTTCTTCATGTAGAACTTCCTATACCACAAAACACAGGTACATGCAGAAGCCAAGACCAATCAATCAATAAATCACCAAATAAACAAATAAATAAATCACCAAATAAATAAACAAATAAAGAAAGAAGAAAATCAACACACTAACATTCAGTTTTTTCCTGTCCCATCTTTCTTACCTCCCTGTTCATTCTTTAGTCTTGTTCTTTTAAAGAACTATATGTCATTGTCATTAATTGTTCACCATTAATGTAAGATTGGTAATATATTTTCATTGTATTAGCAACCAAAAAATGAAAAAAAGTAAGATAATCAATATATTTGAGTCAGAAGACCTATCATCTACCTGTTTGAACTAAGAAAAGTCACAACTTTTTTTCCTGTCTGTTTTTTCTATTTTGTATGATCACAGGGGTATACTATATGACCTCTATCATCTCTTCCAGACCTAATATCCTCTGCTCCTAGGATTATACATTTTTCATTTTAAGAATTTTATGAGGAAGAAGATATTTTAAATTCATGATAGCTTCTTATAACATAGTGCTAGAAAATGAAAAATCAAGAATCCTTATTTGTTGCATATAGATAACTAAATTAAAAACTTATCTTTTATAAAAGAAAACTTTAAAAGGAAATAGAATACATAAAACAAAACTGGTTTGATCCTCAACACAATACTTTTCCACAATTTAAAAAATTTGGATAAAGACATCTATCATTTTATTATATTGACAGAAGTGTTGGTACTACCTGACCTACATTTAATTTCTGAGCATTTATTTAGGCACATGCATTAAAACGGTGATTAAAAGTTGAAGTCTGGGACCCTATATATATTATTGCAAAGATTATTCTAGATTTTATCCTTTTTCTTTGTGAGTTAGAGAGCATTCTCTACTTGCCTGAACACGATAACATGAACCTTAATTAAATATTGTTTGTAAAACATTACAGTAGCAGAAAGGAATTTCTTGCTGAAGACTTATTTTTTCACCTTTCTAATTACATCTCACTTCAATCCTTTCTCATCCCTTCTCTATTTCTCTCAATATCTAGTGCAGGCAGACTTTTGCAAGGAATATTCACTAATGCACCTGATTCTCCTTCCCATATAAGAAAACATTGCTGCTATTCTATGCTCAACTTGTGTCCTTGGATATGTTTCCTTCTAGAAGGAATTTTTAGGAGACTACCATTCATCTTACTGATATATAATCATTATAATGCATCCAGATGAAAATGCTACTTATTAATTTGCACATATGCCTTTCAAATCTGGTGTTCAAGTTGTAAGAAAGGAAATAATGATGATAACTCTCCTGTATATACAGCAGGCAAATATGATTTAAAAAATATTGGTCTGAAAAAAAAGGATGGATTTTTAAAATCACATCTTATTCATGTTTCCTATTTATCCTTAAAAAAATTTTGCCAGGGAAGCTAAGCTAATAAGAAGCTTCGGGGGTCCAAGGACAGAAAGGGAAAGGCATGCTTTTGGAGGTGCTAAATCTATTTCAGCAGAAGGTAAATACTGTACATTTTATTGGGCTAAGAAACATGCTTCAATAGGGGGTGAGAGAGTCATTTTATTTTTATGGACTCTTCTGAAGGTCAAAAAAGTTTAAGCAAACAAGTCAATAATTAATTCAACATCTCTAAGTTTGAGGTCTTGAGAAACTTTTAAAAATATTCCTAAATTCAATTTTATGGGGGGAAAAGTCTATAACTGAAGCTCTCTCTCTCCCTCTCAGAATTTGGTATCTTATAATTTTATCAGTATTAGAAATTCTTAGCTCCACTGATATAGATGAGAAATTGCTCTGTATTCTATAACCTAATATAGTTGTCTGAAGGTATTGAGAAGTTAAGTGATCTCCATGTGGTCACATATATAGTATGAATCTGAAGCAGGATTTGAATCCAAGATTCCTTAACTCCAAAGCAGACACCTTAGACACTACACCATATTGCCTCTCAAGCTCTCCTTATGAGCTATGAAAATAATTATTTAAGATAATTCTTATAACCCTAGTACCATATTTCCCTTAGTCAAACACTGCCAATAATTGCCAAAATTAAATGGCTTTCAAAAATATATGGATGAAAATGCTGTTTTAATATTGTTACATTTTAAGTTTATCTTCAAGCACCCATTCCTGTTAGAAAGTAGGAATAATAATTTAATTTCTTAATACTGTTCAATGGGATATCACTTTGATTTTATATCAAAGGAAGAATAAGTTTCAAGATGATTCATGGTTCAGAGCCTTCCTCTCTTAGATTTTTTTTTAAAGCTAAAAAATTTTTATCTCCAGTAAACCCACCTACTATTCTCCCTATACTCCCTTCCTTTAACAGGACCTTCATTTAGACAGATCATTGTATCATTTCCATTTTGAATAAAAACAAAAAGAAGAGACAAATTAGTTAATACTTAAACTAGATTCTTATACACTCAGCATATTAAATTTAAAATGAATGAAAGCAGCATTATTTTGTTGCAAAGCAAGATAAAATCTACTACATGTTCTCTATGAGAGAATGAACACTGACCTTTTGGGAAATTAAGTCTTTACAGGAGTAACCAGTTCTACAGTGGCAGGCAAATGCATGCCCACATGTGACTGTAGCCTGGCCATAGGCATGGACCTGAAAATGAGATTTGATTCAACCCAATTCACAAATCTTTATTAAACACCAAGACACACTGCAATCAACAATAGGGACATAAAACTAAAAAATAACAGTACCTGCCCCTAAAGAGCTTACAGTTTGTGGAGGGAAGAAAATATATTTTTACAAATAGTATGATACAAAGTAGAATGTGATAAGACTAAAAGAGAAGTGTAAACAAAATGCAATTAGGAAATTGGAGATCTCAAACATTAACTCATTTATCATTACAGTAAATTTTGGTTTTAGTCCAAGTAAAATCAAACCCATCCTTGGAGGAAAAAAATGTGTCCCCCCATATAAAAATTCTAATTAATTTGAAAAAAGTCATAGGGGGTTGAACATAAGACATATGTGACTTCTTTAAAGGTCTAGTTCAATATTTTAAAGGACTTAATTGCATCATATTTATATTTAAGGAAAAAAAAACAACAGTAAGCATGATTTCCCCAAGTATCTAATATTACCTGAAACTGAATTATTTGACTCTATTAGATCACAATAGCAATAATGCACTCAATGCTATCCTAGTGACCAGAAAATTACTGTGCTTCTGTTTGTGTTTAACTGATTCCCAGAGAGGAAAAGGCACTGAGGAGAATTGAGCTGGTTATATAACACTTTTTTGTGTCCCTGTTCTCTTTGAGCTTAAAAACATAGAGGTCAGAGGCCATCTAATCCAGCCCTTTGCCTGATGAAGGAACATGCTTTAAATTCTCTCCTAATCCACTTCAATTTATGACAATGCTAACATGAGATTATGTTTATTACCCAGTCTCAAATATTTTTCAGCTGAAGGATATTGAAAATGATTAAAAATACTAAAAAGAGATTTTTATATAGTCACCTTTATCATTTACTAGCATCTTTAATCCTTTATTCTTGTGTTCAGTTCTTGATGGCCCTATAGAGCATAGTATGCCAACAAGATATGCGTTTTCTTGGCAAAAATACAGGAGTGATTCGCCATTTCCTTTTCAGTGGATTAAAGCAAGAGGGGTTAAATGATTTGCCTAGGGTCACACAGCTAGGAAGTATCTGAGGCGAGATTTCAACTCAAGTCTTCCTGAATCCAAGCTCAGCATTCTGTTCACTAAACTACCTACCTGCCTTCATCCATTTAAAAAACAGAACTAGCAAAAATGTTTACCACTTCAAGAGGCTGCAATAAGGGCTAAGGACAAGAGAATACATCCAGAAGTATGGTCCTTCAATCAGAAGTTATGGATGGGGAAGAGACAAAGCTTAAAATGGTGTGGGCCAAAGAATTCAACACTTCTGGCTTCTTGGCAAGTAGGATGAGGTCAGGTTGCACAGAATAATTGACTGCTGCTTTCCAATAAGTCAGCTGCATAGAGTATACCTGTGAACCTAAGTGAATCTCATGTCTGACATGATAGAAACTAAAAGGAAATCTCTTCCCTTACCAAGGCATTTTTAGTTTTATCCATGTGTCTATGCATTGCAATGTCTTACATGTAGATAAGCTGCCTTCACTAAATTATTCACCCTAAAAAGGCATAATATAAAATGAGACTACTTAGAATCAGAATATAAAAACTTAAAAAAGATATTAGTGACCTGAAGAAAGTGACAATGTCTCTGAGCTTCATTTACCTCATCTGGAAACACTCTGTATACAGTAGAGCATCATTTAGCTTTGTATGGGCTATTGATATCATCTAGCCCCCAACTTCTTAAATTATGGTTCATGACCACCTATGGGATCTCATAACTGAATGTAAGGGGTCACAAAATCATTATTTATTATCATTAAACTATTATATATACCTATATATCTGGGGTCATGTAAAAATTCTCAGGAGAAATGGGGTTACAAGTGGAAAAAAATTCAAGCCCTGACTTAGCCAAACTTTCTTACTCTATGAAAGAGAAAATTAGGGTCCTCAAGAGGGGAAAGGGTTTGCCCTCAAATCCCATTTCTGGTTAATAACAGAGCTTCTTTTATATTTATCATCATTCCACATTTTAAGCCCCTGTACAATAGCCAGGATGAAAATCCTTTCTATCCTTTTGTCCATGTAATAACACATTTCTTTAGCAATTTAAATTGTACAAAATACTTTTTCTCAAAACAATCTCATGAAATAGATAGTGCCTATTTTACAGATGAAGAAATTAAAATACAGTAAGATAATGAAGATTCTAGCTCAAGGTCACCCACACATCTAATAAGCATCAACACTGGGATACAAATTCAGGTCTCCAAATTCCAAGCCCAGCAGTCTTGCCACTATGCCATAAGTTACACAGATCTTGGTCATTTCTCCCTTTGTACCTCTGATCAGGTCATCTTTCTTCCTGGGATATTTTTTAATATGGCATTGTCCTTTAAGGAGGGAAAACAGTTTTATGATAAAAGACAAAATACCTAATAAAGAATGACCTACTTATACTCTAATGCTAAGAACTTGTTCATTTTACTGTGATTAATAATCTATTTTTCTAAAACTTTAACTAACATCAAGTCCATCCACTTATCCTATTTCCTTTTAAACAGTCAAGAGTTTGCAGAACTGGGTGGCAAAACATTTTCAAATAAGTATTGGAGTTTTATTGCCTTTTTGTTTCTCACTTTTTAGAAATTAGCACCCAGTTATACAAAGTTGATTAGTCCAGAATTTTTCCAAGCATAAAAGTTTGGCTGATGAGTATTTTTTCCAGGTCATCATCCATTTTCCCTTTTTGAAAGAAAGGCACTCTCTGTGCCCTTTTCCAGTCTTCAGGCACCTCACCAGTCCTCCACGAGTTCGCAAAAATGATATCTAGCGGTTCTGTGATGACTTCGGCCAATTCATTAAGTACTCTAGGATGCCAGCCATTGGGACCTGTGGATTTGAACATATCTAGGTTATTTAAGTTATCCTTTCCCAGTTTCTCCCCTATTCCAGTTTGGCTTCCCATAGTTTTCTGTTCCTGTTTTCAGGTGGCACAAACTTTTTATAAAACATAAAGGTTTGAAATAAAAAAATATCTCCTTGATTTCTACTGTTAGAGATCTTCACAAGCTAGCAAAAGGGAAATATGTTTGGTACATATCTTACTATCTAAACTAATACTATATAAAGGAAATATTTGTTTGTTATTCCTTAGGGTCCTTTGGAAAAATACAAATTCCAATGTGTTTTTATATTTTCTAAGAAATTATCAATTATCTACAAGGAAATAGAAAACACAAAGATAAAATTAGATTACACTACAGTTAAAATTTTGAAAATCACTACAGAATATTATCTAGCAGTTCTAATTAGCACCCTAATTATCAACATGGGGGGAAAATTCTGAAAGGCCAATACTGTGCTATTTGCACCAGTAACTTCCAATGGAAATTAAACTCACAGGTGTCAAGATGAATCATATACAAGCTAGCTACTTGTGATCACAATTCTATGGAAAAAATTACTTTTCCAAATAATTATTAAGCATTAATGACAATTCAAAAATACATAATGAAAAATATGTAGTTTAAAATATAGAATATGTTTAAAAGGTTTATGTGAGAGCCTGGAATGTTCAAACAAGATTTTTTTTCTTTAATGCAGACACCATATTACATTCATAAGCACTGTTAGGTGTTGACAGTCTTAACCCCTTCCCTTCCTCTATGATCTCTATAAAATTGAGGGAAAGTCACAAATGACATTCTGCTGACTGTCATGGATGAAATGAGTGTTAAAACTCTCAACAGTTTAAAAATGGCACAAAGGGAAAAGAGAGAAGAAAGCAAGAACAGAAAGAGATTATTTTACACAATTTTGGTATTATTAATAGAATGGATAAATTTGGATGAGATTGGTACTATTAAAGAATTAATCGGGAAAAAAAATTTAAGGCAATGTCAGTATTTTCCTGGCCCAAATTTGGTCTAATAATGATAGTTTCAAATATATTCTTCTGTGAACATTAGCTATTTTTTAAAATCATTTTAAAAAATCAGGGTAATATAATTTGTTTCTGCATATACCATTTATAACTTAGCTCAGACATCTACTTGCAGATGGTAATATGCTAACTAATATGTAGTTATTAATTAGTTTGGGTAATATGCACATTCATCAGTTCATTATACCTAAATGAATGGATCTTATTACTATACATGCTCAATATATTTCCATCTTCAAAGTATTTGGTTTTTTTCATATTTATTTTATTTGACAAATGACAGGTAGTGTTATATAGACAGAAGATCACTCTAGGAGCCAAAATGATGTAGGTTCAAATCCCATCAATGATAGATACTATATGACAATCAGTAAGTCATTTGACTTCACTGAAACTCAGTTTTCTCATCTGTAAAATGCAATACCTACTTCCCAGGGAGTGAAAAGAGTCAAATGAGATATCTTCAAAACACTATTTTCTACTATAGATTATGAAGAAAAGAAAGGATAAGAAAGACCTTTTTCTTTTACTTTATTAAACCAAAGTAGTTACAGTAGAAGACAGAAAGCAAAAGAATACAACCATTATAACTAAAAGAAAACGTAAAATGTTATTTATTAGAAATGTTTTCTATAAATGTATGAATTGAAAGGCTGCCTACCAAACAATGTGATTAATTATATGAACTAAAATTATTCATTGAAGATAGAACAACGAGAAATAGCCTATAGCTGCAGCACAGGAGATTTTTAGAAAATTAAGAAGGATATTGAAAGATAAAAATCAGTTACCAAAAAAAGAAAGATAATTCTTAAGAATATTTTCAGATAGCAGAAATTTTTTTAGAAGTTAGATTTTTGTTATAGTTCTGCCAAAAGGAGATTGAAAAAAAAAAAAACAGGATGTAGACAGAGGTAGAAGGGACCCTCAGAGGTTACCTATTACAAACCATTCTTTTTCAAATTTTTATTTATTTATTTATTTTTACTGATAAGGAAATTCAAACCCAGAGAGATCAATATTCTTGACCAAGATCATATATGTAATGAGTAGCAAAATAGATATTTGGACCCAGGGCCTCTTTTTCTAAATTCAGTATTCTTATCATTACTCATTGTTGATATCTAGTCACCTGCAACTGTAAAGCAGAAAAAAAGAAAATATTTTCCATTATGCAGGTGAAGTAAATATACCCTCCAAACTATGTTTATCTAAAAATTCCAATCATGAAATTAATTCACAATCTTGGTTGCAAAGTAACAGGCCTATGTGGTTTTATACATTATGGCTTACAAGAGAAAGAAAGAAAGAGAGAGAAAAAGAGAGAAGGAGGCAAAGGAGAGAAAGAAAAGAAAAAGAAAGAAAGAGAGAGAGGGAGGGAGAAAGAAAGAAAGAGAGAGCGAAAAAGGTAGGGAGGCAAAGAAGAAGGCAGGGAGGAATGCAGAGAGGAAGGCAGGGAGGGAGGCAGAGAAGAAGGCAGGGAGGGAGGCAGAGAAGAAGGCAGGGAAGGAGGGAGGGAGGAAAATAGGGAAGGAGGGAGGAAAAGAGGGAAGGAGGAAAAGGAAGAAAGAAGAAAAAAATTTACTCATTAAAGGAAGCACTGTGGATAAAGCATATAACTTGGAATCAGGAAGGATTGATTATGTATACAGAGGTTTTGTGGACCTGAGGAAGTCACAATCTCTCTGGACTTTCTGGTCTCTAAAGTCCCTTCCCCTTCCAAAACTATGATTCTATGAAACAGTCTTACAAAATTGTTTAGAATCTTGGGGGAGGGGTGTTGCTGGAATAGTAATAAATGGGGAAGAAGAGAGGTCCCCAAGAGTAGGGAGCAACACACACACACACACACACACGTTATATGTATATGACATATAAAACCAATATCACTACATTTGTAAGAGTTTTAAAATCTTGAAGCAATAATTGGCCAATTGTACTTTGCTTTATGATCACAGAAAAATATTTGTGATTAATTCTCATTTTGTAAATGTTCTGCTCACATTCCAGTGGCAGATACAGAATGTGAAATCCTAAAGCTGTTTTGATAGATTCTGCAGTGCCAATGGAATAGAAATGAACCCTTTTGATTCTGACAGCCTTTAGGGGATAACTCCTGAAAATTGCTAAAAGCAGAAAATCATGTGCTGCAGGGAACATCCTAATTTCAGGAAACTGCCTCTCCCACCAGAAATTTACATACTTCATTTCACACACTTTGTGGTCCCCGCCCCCACCTCCAGCCACCAAAAAAAATTACCTACGATTCTCCAACAAAGAAAATAAAGTTCTTTCTTCACTCAGCCAAGAAAAATAATAATTTTTTCAGAAGTGTTTATATTCTTCTTCAGCTACATGATTAGGCTGGCTTAAAAATCATGAAGTAATTAAGTCTGGTGCTTTCTCAAATTCCATGAAGTTCAACTGCTGGAACATTAAATACAGACCTGGATTTTTATTTTAAAATATTTCAAGTTGATAAATAAATATATTCATGCATAGCTACACAAATGCTACTGAGTAAGAAATTAATGGCAATAGCTTACAACTCTACTGGGTGGAATTCTTCTCTCTTCTCATCCAATGAAACACTATTCAACTTTGACTACCCAAACCAATCTATTTTCTCCTACTGCTTGGTTTTTATTTTTGGTGTGTTTTTGTTTGGAGAGGGAGGTGTTTGACAGGTTTATAGGAAAACCAAAACTCAACACTAGTGTGGGAGAAAGGGTATGTCTCTGATTCCCATGACCTCAGTCACATCACTGGCACACAGTGCCCTCCACTGGGATGCTTTGGTGTGGCTGGACAACATAAAACTACCACTCAGATGACAGCTTGCTTTCTCATGCTCTAGAAATCAAACCAACTATATAACTGCCTAGCTACCAACTTACAGCTACTTAAATTGGGTCACACATGAACTCCATTCTTGTGTTGAGTCAAAGCTTTCCAAGGTTTCATTTCTTAATCAGTTGGGAAGAACATTGAGTCCAACATGCATACACACATGTTGTATTATTATTAGTTAGTAAATTATTAGCCTATGCCAAAGAATGCATCTTGGTAGATGAGGGAAATAAATTAGAAAATCAATTGATAAATAACCTTCACTGGAATATTTTTATAATGCTTTAAGGCATGCAAAACACTTTACTTTCATGGTTAATGCATTCGATCCTTAGTATGAAACTATAGGTACTGTAGAAATTATATTCATTTTACACATAATAAAAATGATGTTCAGGGAGGGGAAATATACCTAGGGTTACATGAACTTGTCTTCAATATGACTACATATAATGTTCTTTCTACACCACCTTACAGGCTCTATGCTTAAAATAAGATACTAGATTTATTTCTTCAAGCTATTTTCCAGAAACTCCTATCTTCATTTTGGCCTTCAAGTACTCCTGATGTGAGAATCCCCTCCCAATTAAAGACTGCACTGGAATTTAGGGGTCAGTTTTTTAGCGTTCATACTACTCTAAGAGATGATCTTGTTCTAAATGTTACATGCCAGTTGCAAATGCAAATCATGATGCAAGAATAGTTTACTTCTCATGATTTCTCCCTATGCTGATGGAAAGGTATGTATAAGGGTCTCGCTCTTGAAAGAGATCTTCTGATTGGATGACAAAAAAGACACTAAAGGTTGTACCTTCAGAGGAACTGTTTTATTACTTGACTTGCACTAGATTCTATTTTCTTTACTCACACATAGCATGCATAATAAAAAGCTAGCATTTATAGAATTGGAGTTTGCAAAACACCTCACAAATATCTCCTTTTATCCTCACAATAATTCCGAGAGGTAGATCTGATTTTATTCACATTTTACAGATAGGGAAACTGAGATTTAAGAGAGGTTAAGTGTCTTGCCCAGAATCATACAGCAAGGAAGTATCTGAAGCTGGATTTGGTAAGTCACCCTGAATCTATGTATAAAGTTATATCCACTCTATCACTGAGTTGCCAACCCCAAGACTCTGTGACAAAAAGATGCAAGGTATTCCCTATGTTTGTAAATATTCAGTATAAAAAATTTACATGGAGACTACTTGCAGGAAAATTAATTCACCTTCCTTTTATTGGTAAGCTTTTTGAATACAGGGACCTCTTTCTGACCCTCCATACCTGGCTGTTGTTCAGTCATTCAATTATGCCCAACTCTCTATGACTGTGGAACATACTGTCCATGGGGTTTTCTTGGCAAAGATACTGGGTGGTTTGCTATTTCCTTCTCTAGTGAATTAAGGCAAACAGAGTTTAAATGAGTTTGTGCCTTAACTAAAGTAATAGCAATAGCTGACATTTGTATAGTGCTTTAAGGCTTGTTTATCCTTTGATACATATTAATTCATTTGATTGTCAACACAATCTTGTGAGGCAGGTGCTATTAGTAGCCACTCATCTATATGACTGATTCATTCTAATTCAAATAGTATTTATATAAATATTATCTCTCTGAAGCTCAATTTAAGTTGTAGAATATGAATAAGACTTTTGCCACCTATTTCACAGGGCTATTATGAGGAAAGCCTTCCATTGGCCCTAGATCACTACAGATTAATTGAATTAGTAGGTATCCACACTTCTATATGGGAATATTTACAAGGAAGAATTTCCTGGGAGCAACAGCTCATATTAAGAAATCTTAGGGGGTCCTAATTAAATTTTGCCTAATAATATATTTTGTTTTGTTTCCTTCTGTTTAAAAAAACCAAGTGTTAAAAATTTGTTAAAAATTTCAGCCTGCTCAATTTAAGTATCCCATCTGTTCTTATTCATGGCATGCCCTTAGTAAGTACCAATTTGGTATATCTCTCACTGGAACAATTAAAGACATTGTAATAAATGGCACTGATTTTCCAACACCTTGTTTCTCTAGACATGTGGCTTCTAATTTTCACTCATCACTTATCTATAGTGTTTCTATTGCTGAAAGAAATACCAATGATGCTTTAGCTAGGATTATAGAAAATTCCCACCTGTTTACTAGTCATAAATGTCTCCACAATGAAAACAAATATTAAACAGTCTTTGTTAATAGGGTCTTAAGGGTTTTGCCAACAGAATGCATCCTAGAAATTCCTTAAATTTTAAAGATACTTTATCAGTTGGTACTGAGTGCTTTAAGGAAGTATTCTTCATTCTTGGAAGCTCTGCCTCTGGTTGGATGGCTCCTCCTTCATTCTTCTCAAAGATCTTTTCTGGACTTTTCCTACTATGCTGTTCCATTTCATAATATCTAGCCCTCTCCACCATCCTTTTAGTTTTGCTTTATACATTGTCTTCTTCAATCAAAATGTAAGCTCCTTCAGGAGTTCTCTTTCTTTTTATATTTTTATTCCCATCATCATAACTGGTATATTCTAAGGCCTTAATAACTGCTTCTTGACTGACTGTGCTCTAGGAAATGAGTCCAAAACCTGTAAAAATTACTTGGTTGTTATTAAGTGCAAGTTATTGATGTCAACTTATAAGCAAAGTATTTTCTAAATTGTATATTTCTAAATATATTTATTTAGCACTCTACAATTCACAAAATACTTTCTTCACAATGATTCCTAAATAGTAGAATTCTTAGTTAGTGTTATTATAGAAATGGCAAGAGTGACATCCAGACATTGAAGATCTAGATGGGGTAATGATGTGTCACTCTTAAATCTCATGAATTCCCCAGTCATGTCCTTGTGTTTTCTAATTTCTTTATACAGATTAGATTTAGATGAGCAATTCTTTCTTTTTCATTTTTTAAAGGATTATGTCTTCATATCTTGCCAGGCTGAAAGCATTACAACTCACAACCCAATCTCAAGAATGACTAGCATGAAAGCTTTAACCTGCTCTGCTTTTCCAAGTTGAGCTGGTTTATTCCTCCTTAGCTTGGTGGCTCTCCACTTCTAGGAATTCACCATATTAGTGTCAAACTTATGGGGATATCCATTTAGCATTAGCTCTATTGTAGAAGTCTCCAATTCAAGCAAGTCAGCATTTTCAGCATCCCATAGTAACAGGGATTATAGGTATATTATGCCCTTCATAAGCATTTATTAAAATATTTGTCTTAAGTGTTTAAAAAAAGATTTACAAATATAGATATTTTATGTGAACAAATGATTTTTACAGAAATTTAGAACAATTAGAAATTAGAACTAGTTATTAGAAACTATCAAATTTAAAATTAGCACTAGAAACATAATTTTGAAGGAGTAGATCACATGAATGGAATAGACACTAACTCATTCATAATTTCCTGGTAGGTATTAGAGGGTGGGGGTTTCTTCAGACCTAAAGTCTTCAAAGTTTTAAGAGAAATGATTATTAACAACAAATAATTTGGGGAGATCCAGAGTTCTCTTCTTCTAAAATTCTGATTAAGTCTCTTGGACATTACTGACAATGAGATTTAATTAACTCTCCTCATTCTTGGTCAGACTCCACTCTACCTTACAGGAATAGAATGGGGAAGTCCATTTGTATTCTACTTAGGTTTAGGTGGGGATAAATTCTTTTATTAGATTGCCCAAAGGTGAGAGTGGTCTGGACACAATGATAAGACATTTGATCCAAGTGTGGCCCCTCATTTCAACATAATCCACCTCCCACTAGATTAACTGATTCGAGTGAATTGCCTCTCCTCTTCCAAAAGAGCATATAAATTGGGAGTCCTGGCAGTCATGATTCTTTGGTCTAAGAGAGATGACCAAGTACCCATCTTTTTATTAATAACATGCTGTCCTTATTAATAAAATGATTAAATTACACAGAAATTCTCTTTAAATCCCTTTTAATCGTCACAGTCATAGGTATACCTGTGTCAGATACGTGTGTGGAAGAGGCAACGGACCATTTTTTCACTACCCTATCCTCTATCCTTAAAGGTTGGTTGAATTTTGACCTAACCTAGAAATAAAATGGTTTGAGGAATTTCTGTCCAATCCATAAGAGTTCCAGGAGATCCAATCCAACCCAGTCCTAGACATCTGAACTGAATAGATTCAGATTTTCCTGAATTAACTGCAGCTCTGATACTGGCCAAAGTCTGAACCCATACGACCTTCCTGGTTTGGCAGGGTAGAATTAGAGTCTCCTATAGGAATTAACAGGTCTGAATTTCTAGGCTAATAGCTGTTATTTTTGTTGCATTTCTAGCACCTGGCCCACACAAAGGCAAATATTTGCTTTGTTTTGGGGCCTCCTGAGAGTTTACACTCACTGTGCAGTATACTTTAACCCACATGCCGACAGGTATTTAACAACAGTCTCCAGAAAGAGGCTTCAATAATACTGCTATGACACATGTGAAATCTGTTCATCAAAGATCTCTTAATTTGAATAAAAGATGAATAATGTATGCTTTAAGCACTTCATCTCTTCATTAACTTTCTTTTAAAAACTATCTATCATTGTGAGGTATTCCACAAAACATAATTACAAGAAGAATATCAATGTGATGGTTTTTAAAAGCCAAAATCTGATTACCAAGGAAGGCTAAACATATTGATGCCAAACTGGCTCACTCCTCCTTTCCCTCCCCTACAGATTTTTCCCAATTGAAAGGAATCAAAAGTTGAGTCAGAGCTTCAACAGGAATCACTTCCTCTAGTAAGATTACAAAATGGTTAGTCTAAGATCAACATCAAATTATATTGCATGTGAGAGTCGAGGAAGACTGAATAATATTTCAAAAAAACTAGGGGAAGACGGGGAGAGGGGAAGAGAATGAAAAGTCGGAAATAAAATTTGTAAATAGCTGGTTATTAATGTGTAAAAATACTGCTAACAAAATACCATTAATAGGGCATCTTGTTTTGTTTCCCCAGATAAGTCTTCCTTTGTCAACTTCATTCCCCACTGTCTACTTTTAGTATCTTCCACTATCTGCAAAGATATACAACTGAGACCAGGACATAGATGATCTCATGCAGATTTCAGAGGAACTACAGCCCTAAAGTTAACAAAGATGACAATTTCCTGGAATGAATTCTGACCTATGGAAACTCCCTCAAGCACAAACAGATGCAAAAATGAGCTAACTTTCTCCACCCCCTCTCTTTCCCCAAGAAATATTCAAAATGCTCAGGATAAGAGAATGCTTTTGTGCCTCATAACTATACTTTTCCTGTTTTATATATTCAAAACACTGAGTTTGCCTACTTATGAGAATCATATAATATCCCACTTGGAAGGAACCTTTGTGGCCATCAAGCAAAATGTGTATCTGAACAAGAATCCCATTTATAACAAGCATGAAGCAGCTGGGTGGTGCAATCTTAAAGTCAAGAAAACACAAATTCAAGTCATTCCTCAAACTACTGTGTGATGTCAGCAAATCATTTTATCTCTCTCAGACTGTTTCCTCATCTGCAAAATGAGGATAATAATAGCACTTATCCTTCCAGGGTTTTTCTGAGGATCAAATAAGATCCCATATATAAAGCATTTTGTAAACCTTAAATAGCTATACAAATACCATTTATGATTATTAACAAGTGATCAATCAGTTCTAGTTTTGCTCTGATGAAGTAAGTCTTCCATATTCCCAGGTAGCCCATTTTACTTCTGGATAGCTCTAAAAGTCAGAAAATTTTTCCTTATCTTCAACCCAGAGACTTCTTTGTTACTCTCCAAGCCATACTTCTATTTCAGATATTTGTGGCCAAATCAAACAAATGTAGTGTGTCATTAGGATTGTAACTAACCTTTTGAAATGACATGTGAATTAGCAGTTAATCATATTTAGGAAGAACTGGCAAAAATAAAGATTGTTTCCCAAATTTTTCCTTGAGTTGTTTTCATTTCACTTTCAACCTTACTTACATTGCATTAAAATATTACTTTGAAGGTTGGGGAGGGGAGGTAGAGTATTTTAATCCCATGACATCAGGTGTAAAACTATATTATTTTAAGACTGAATTCCAAGGTAAAGACATTTTGCTGATTTTTAACTATAGTCATCTAAGATTAGATATGTCTTCCACTTTAACAGGTTTGAAAATACCTCAGCTTAAAATCACACTTGCTATAATTGCACAGTATTTCATGAACAACTGAAATATGTCAAGTGCTAAGGAGAAAGCTGATTTCAGAATGCAATGGAGAATCACAAGATCTAGTTTTGAATCCTGAATCCCCATTCCACTCAGCTTTTTAATTCTATCAAACTGATTTTCCTAAAATGAAAGCATTGTCACTAGATAACACTTCCCTTGCCCCATTCAATAAACTCCAAGGGCTCACTATTATCAAATATAAAATTATCAATCCCTTTTGCCTTCTCAGTCTTCCAAGTACACCTTACTCCTCTCCAAGTATCCTGAGATCTGTGACATAGGCTTAGAACACACCACCTCATCTCCAGCTATAGCATTTTCATTGGCTTTCCCCTATTGACTGGAACTCTTTCCATCCTCATCTCTATCTGCTAGCTTCCTTCAAATTTTACCTAAACTTTTACAAGGAGCCTCTCTCAGATCCCTTAATGAATCATACAGTGCCTGGCACATAATAGGCTCTTAATAAATGATTGATGACAAAATAGATTTTTTTTTACCAGCTAGTCAAGTACCTGTCCAGGTACTGTGTTAATATGATTGCTAAGGAGAGCAATGTTCAAACTCAGTGACAAAGTAACTATTCTCCAACAGTCACTATAAAACCACTACATGGTTTCTCAGACAAATTTTGCAATAGAATGATTAAGACCCAAAAGTTAAATAGTAGAAAGCAGCAAATCCTGGATTCAAATTCAGATCCTAAGACTCAAATTCTATATTTTTTTCCATTTCACCAAGCTGACTTATGGATTTCTAAATGGCTAAAATCAAACCACTACAGCACATTTTCCAAGATGACAAATTCTGTATAATTTATGCTTTTATTTGAAAGGAAGGAAAGGAATGAAGGCAAGCAAAATTTAAGAAAATACCACTGGCATATTCATGTATATTTATTTCAGGATTTCACTACAGTGCCTATATATACTTCCTCCTACTATAGTTTATCCTGATAACAACATAAAGATACACACACACATATATACAGATGTATGTATGTATTTGCAATTGCGGTTTTATGTCTGTATTGTTGCACACTCTCTTTAGGATATGTGCTGTTTGAGGACATTTTATCATTGTAACCCCAATGCCTGGCATAGAGCAGATGCTTATTAAATGTTCCTATCAAATGAACAAATAGTGTGGGGGAAAATAAAATCAAAGAAATGATCTAAGGATGTTTTGCTGTAACTAGATCCACTGCAAGGCAATGTACTGCTGCACAGTATTCAGTAGTTTAAATGCTTATACTTCTCCTATAAAAAAAATTACTTCAAAAATGTGAAAACAAATCAATTTAAAAAATATTATCATCATGATATACTGAGTGTTACCTTAAAAGGGGATCTACATTTGATGGCAATATATTAAACTATAACCTAGAATAACTGATTATGTTTTACAGGAAACTGAGACAATTTAAAATAGCTGGATTAACCTCCAGCTGATGAAACCAAATTAAATTAAGGATTTTGGCAATTATTACTATGGGCAGACATGAGATATTCTAGTACAATGCAAGTTAACATCCTACTGATTAGACATGATCCAATTTATTTTGCATATGAAAAACAGTGCAAATCTGAAAATAGTTTCAAGGCAACCATTTGTTTTTCTATAATCCATAACAGGCAAATTTTCAAGGATACATTTCTCATAAAGTTGTAGGCATTCAGGACATATAAGGCATGAGGTGGGTAAAGGGAACTGGGAGGACTTAAATAGAAAGTGCACTGAATTAAGTCAGAAAACCTGAGGGAGACACTCACTATCTTTGTGACTTCAGTCAAGTAACAAACTGGCTTAACTTTATCTTCCAAATGAATAGAGCTGAACTGGGTGATCATTAAAGATTTCTTCCCACTCTAAGCAAGAAAACTTCATTTCTATGCTTTCCCTATACAATTAAAAAAAAAGGAATCTCTGGCATTAGACTGAAATTTCATTAAATTCACAGAGGAAACATCAAAAAAAAATTTCTATTTTTTTGTGCTTTGAATTTGAAAACAAAGTTTTCCTAAAATGTTTTCATATATTAACTCATTTGATTCTCATAACAACACTGCAATGACTCACCTGAGATCACATACTTAGCTTATTCCATAATTCAGGCTAAAACCCAGATTCCACCTTCTAGTACTATACTTTTTCAATCATAGCATACATAGCTAACATTTCAAAAGCATGTCATATTTAAAATTTTCAGTAGCAATGTCCTATATAGATATATGATAGGAGATGCTACCCCATTAAAATTTGCTTTAACATCAGCCATAAATCAACACAGACATTGTTTACAAGACAATCTCAATTATATATAGTATGAATCCCCTCAAAAAAGAAAAAACAAAAACAAAAAACTGAGAGGTCTTCTATTGCAATATTGCAATATTTAAATATTTAAATCTGCTTCATTTTAAACATAAAAGTCCAGTAAAGCATAGAATTCATATATATACTGAATTAAAGCATTCCATTGTAGTAGGGTTTTTTCCCCCCCATAATGTCTACACTTAAAAGAACAATAGATTTGGAGCAAAGACTTAAGCTGCAGTCTTAGTTCTGACATTTACTATGATATACTGGACAAGTCATAATTGCTTCTGGTCCTTCATTTCCTCATATTTAAAATGGGAATAGTAATATTTGCATGATTATTTCACAGGAGTATTCTAAGGATCAAATGAAATAATTCATTAAGACATATTTTAAACTCTAAGGGTCTATATAAATGAAAGCTACTATCTCTAATATCTTCTCCCTTCCATCCTCTTTATCATCCAGTAAATAGGCCCTTATTTTACATCCTTTGAAACTGCCGGAAAAGGGCAGCTAGATGGCACAGTGGATAAAGCACCAGTCCTGAAGACAGGAGGACCTGAGTTCAAATCCATCCTCAGATACTTTATACTTCCTATCTGTGTGACCCTGGGCAAGTCACTTATCCCCAATTGCCTCAGCAAAAGAAAAAAAAAAAAAAAAAAAAGAAAGAAAGAAAGAAAGAAAGAAACTGTTGGAAATTCTGTCCATTCAGAATAAAAACATCCCAATAATTTGTTTATGGGGGAGTCCTCTCAGGAATAGACAAGATATTTGCATAAATCTCAAAATGTGGAAAAAGAAACCAGGAGTTAATAATAAACACATTGAACTAGTTAATCCAATAAACTTTCTTGGACTTGAAATTTATTTCAGAAGGACTAAAGGAGAGACAAAGGGCTAATATGCATTCTTTACTGTACAAGATTAGAATTAACCTAATGTCTGTTTCAAATTTACTATTATCTATTAAAGAATAAATAATTTTACATAAATAATTTTACAACCTCCTAATACATAGCTCTTAGGCTTTAAATCACTGACCATAACTAATAAGCAGTTTAGTAGCAGAGTATCCTAAATGTAGTCACAGACTGCAATTTCTTTGAATGTAAATCATCATCATTTTTAATGCAAAGGCAACAGCAAATCTCGGTAATTACTGGGTGCATTTTGAATCACTTTTATTATTACTGCAGTAGCCCCATTAAAAATCCAAAACACTGAACTGCACAGGATATAAAACTGAAATTATGATACACTACAAGCTAAGTAAAATCCATAAATTTTCTACTAGTATCTAAAATTATTGTGTTGCCAAGACTTTCAACTATTGAGAATTAACTTTGAAAGCATTTACTTTATCTAGCACAATAAGTTAGGGCATTTTGTCTTGCTAATATGAGAAGCAAATTCAGGCGTAATATTCTATGAGTTATTCATTTTTCACTTAGAAAAGGAACCCTAAAAATTCAGTACAATAATTTGAGAATGAAAAGATGCCCAAAAAATGTATGGAACAAGTATCAACAAGAGTGTGTTTCAAACCACACCTTCTCATAACTAAAGTTAGAAGAAGTTGTATATAATCTGGTTGGTCTATGGCAGCAAGAGTCTTGTCTCAAAATAATAAAGAGATTCTTACTATATTGTGCAAGAAGACTTCAGGGCAACATTACTATTGGCATGTATTTATGTGAGTGGATTAACCAGTTCAGTACGTTCATTAAACATGAGGATAATACGCTAAGTCTGCTGCAAGGATAACATCAGTGAATGTTACTACTGCACCTTTAGTAACTTGTGAATTAATAATTAACTTATAAGAACTATGAGACTCTTCTAATGAAAACTTTTGAATGTGTAATATAGGTCAAGGTGTCCTGTTACATGTCTCCTCCAGGCACACACATTTAAATCAACTTCAACAAAATTCAGAATTCCTGAGCAGATGAAAAGACAATGCCGATATTTCTCTCAATCTGTCAACAGAATATATTGTAGAAACAGGGGATCAAAGAAGTCTGTATGATTAGATAATGTTCTTTATCCCTAAATCATTTGCTATTTATATAAGATGGCTATATAATTCAGACTCTCACACCATTAAGATTATTTTTCTGTCAATGTATTAGAATGGCAACAGTTAAATTAACATTTGTAGATGGCCTAAAAATGTGTGATTCCTAGGATTTTTTGTCTCCTGTTCCACTACTCCATCAATGAGCTGAGCCTAGAATTTAGTAGGAGGAAGTCATGTTGGATTGTAATATCCAACTGCAATAGGTAAAGATATAATAACATCATTATAAATATGTGTGCTTTTATGTGAATGGAAGAATATGTGTGAGTATATGTATAAAATTTACAATTTCAACTCTTTCACAAATTTCTTACACAAATTTACAAATTTCATAAATTCTATTTTGATCAATACTGTTTTATATAGAAAGTTTTTCCAAAATAGTTCTATTAGCAACATGGTATAGGAGAATGAGTGTGGCTCAATAGGCAAAGAATTTCAGTTCAAATTCTAACTTTTATTGCTCAAGCAACCTTAAGTAAATCACAATTTCCCTGGGTATTAGTTTCATCATCTATAAAATGAGGGGTTATCTATATGGCCTTAGAGATAATTTCAATCTACAGAACTATGATCACTTTGTGTATTTAGAAGCTAATAGCTTAAAAGGCATACCTTTCTCAAAGGAGAAATGTTAAAGAATCTTAACTGTATCACATTAAAAAAAAACCTTTTTACCCCATTTTCTCAAAGATCATGTAAGGTTTGTCAAATTTCATACATTTATTATACTTTTTCTCTATTCCCATACAAATGAGTACCATTTGTCATTCAACCCCATAAAAATACTTAAATTACTATGTTCAGAAGTTTCACTAAAACCAGATTTAGGAAATTGTCTTGCTATGTCATAGAAATTGATATTTCTACAAACTCTGAAATAACTTTAAAAAAAGATGAAAGGCATTAATACTACATTGACTATACTACTTTGAGATGCAGAAGTCAGTAAAAAAAATACAAAAAACCCACTGCAAATGAGTTTATTCCGAATTTTCCTTGATAAAGAATCTTCTAAAAAAGATGCTATGAAGTTATCTATTATAAAGTGAAGAAGCATCAAATCATTTGCTATATTTCCATAGTATAAAGAAATAATTTATTTGAAGATATGACTGTCATAAATAAGACAATAATTGTTTCATACTGCTAAAGCACTATATGACTTTTTGTTCTTAAATATAAATATATTATAGATATTTTAGATTAGCACTTTCCCAGTGTTTCAAAGCCATTTTGTAACAGAGATAAGATCTGAATTTTCTATACTAACATCAAGGAAGAAGGACCACTTATTAATATTAGGCAATTGGGAGGGTCCCATAAGTATGACTTTTTGCATGATCCTAGACAAAAAAATAAATAAATTATATACTAAGGAGCTATTGGGATACTTTGAATTAATCACAGAATAAGATTTTCAGATGAAGGGACCTCAAGGATCCCTAGACTTACCTGTTCCTGAGTAAGCAGCTCTTCTACAACACAGCCAACTACAATATAGTCATTCATCCTTTGCTCATCATCCTCCTCTAGTGAGGAGGAGCCTATTATCCTGAAGCAATCCATTTCACTTCCAGGTAATTCCAATTGTTTGGAACGTTTTCCTCATGTGGAGTCTAATTCTGTCTGTCTCTTTACAAATTCTACCCATTGTCTGTAGTTCTACCATCTGGGACCAAGTAGAAAAAGTTTAATCCTTCTTCCATGTGCAGCCCTTCAAATGCTTGTATAGTCACCCATTATATCTCCAATAAAGCCTTCTTTTCTTTTCTTTTCTTTTTTTTTACAATACTGACAACCTAAAAATTTATCATCCATTAATCTCCAATATAATTATGGTATTTATCTCTGTCTTCTGTATCAAGAAATGTCATTTCATTGCCTCTCTAGCCACAGACATTTTTTGATCAATTTAAACAGCACAGTCAGAGATTTAGAGTTGGAAGTGATGTCAGAAGCAATCTAAGTCCAACCCATGAGAAGTTAAAGTTACTTTCTCCATGGCTGCACAAGTAG
Source organism: Myrmecobius fasciatus (assembly GCA_023553655.1). Lineage (NCBI taxonomy): Eukaryota > Metazoa > Chordata > Mammalia > Dasyuromorphia > Myrmecobiidae > Myrmecobius > Myrmecobius fasciatus. The sequence goes on from JAJPUD010002515.1 coordinate 249,739, forward strand.
TTTGTAATCAGAAGTAGGATTTGAAGTTGGTCATCTCTTTCTAACTCCAAGCCCAGTACCCTAACCACTGTACCACATTGCTTCTCTCCCTTTCACCTGGAGAGTGCTTTCCAATGTGGAAAGTACTTTTTGTATAATATGTAAGACAGCCATCATCACCATTTTTCAGAAGGAGAAACTAAACTCCAGAGTATTATTTAGCCAATGTCATATAATTAAGAAATGACAGAACCAGTCAAAAGATTTTTGTTTTTAAAATACCAAAGTCTGTAATAGTATTGCACCTCAGAAATTCTTTTAATAAAATTTCCAATCTTTGCTTAAGCATTTTCATTTACATGCCTTAGCAATAACTCTATTCAACTGTAGAACCATTCATTTGAAGCCTGTTTTATACAAAAGACTGCATAAGAAGCTACTAAATGCAAAGCTAAATCATAGTAATAATAAATCATAATTGTTCTGGCTCTAGGATTTAAGGAAGAGGGAGCATGTCCTAGTGGGTAGACAACTGGCCCCCAAACCAGAAAGACCTAGATTCAAGTTCCACTTCTGACATATGCTGGTTATATGATCCTTGGCAAATCACTTAACTCTTCAGGAGTCTAGGAAGTTCTTTCTAGGTGACAGTAATGGTGTCAATGTGCATTAATAGAGAAAGGTTCCACATATCAATCACAGGTTTAGTCTTGATCCATATAATTAAGGTTTATAATAGTCTGCATAACTTTTCCCTACAATAGCTCAATGATGTAGGTACTGCAAGTATTATCCAAATAGGATCCCTAGAGTTAGAACTAGGAGGAACTCCTGAGTTTATTTAAACCCACTAATTTCCTCATATAGATGAGGAGAACTAAGGTCCAGAAAGGTTCTCACTTGCCCAAAATAACACAGATAGTCATCATTGATTTGATTATTTGACAAATTAAAAACCCAACTCTCTGGGTTGAGGGATTTGTACATAATCACACAGCTAAAACAGATCTTTCATCACCTGTTTCAAACTTGTATTCAACTACTGAGTCTGACTGTGGGCTAAACAGACACTTTTTTTTTTTGCTGAGGTAATAGGGGTTAAGTGACTTGCCCAGGATTACAAAGCTAGGGAATGTTAAGTGTCTGAGACCAGATTTGAACTCAGGTCCTCCTGAATTTAGGGCTGGTGCTCTATCTGCTGTGCCACCTAGCTGCCCCTAAACAGATACTTTGAAAAATAATTAATTCCATTTGATAACAATCTAGTCTTTCACATTCTAAAAATAAAGAAACTTTCTTACTATAAGAAGTCCAAGACCCTACATATCTCCATCTTCTACAATAGTAAGCTTCCAATTTGGAATCTTGAGTAACTGCTAAATAGTTATTTTCACATTTCAGCCTAGGATTTACATCCATGAACGATTTTTGGATTATAGATATCAAAAAGCAAGCCACAATGAAAGTAAAAAAGATGAGCGAGGAAGGGTGTTAGCTTATGTTATTCCAGGGAAAGGGATATGATACAATGTCCTCTTGTTTCATCAGCTATACAGAACACAGTAAATCATAAATATTTTTGAACCTCTCACTGTTGACAATTCTCTGTTCATTTGATTTTTTTAAATCATGCATAAAGGGAAGCAGATCTAGTTTCTATCCTTATATAAGAAGCACATGCCAGGTTATTTTAAATGCCTTACCTATTTTCAAGAGCCCAATGGCAGAGATAAGAACACTGCTACTCACTGAAAAGAGCTCCAGAACATCAATCCCAAAGGAATTTTATAAAGGTGTAAACTTGGAAAATAAGAACAAGTTAGTAGACAGAGAGACACTCAGAGAAAAGATAAAGGTAGTAAACAGGGACTACAAAAGAAAGGGGAGTTCTAGACTATCAGATGCTCCCCTGAAAAATGTTCCTTTGCATCCCAAATACCTTCAAGTTCTCCTCAAATTTTGTCAGCAAGGAATGATTTCAAGTACTCCTGCAATTCTGGTTTGATTTTTTTTACTGGATTCTCTCCAGTTTACCATAACTTTCCCAAAGAATGCCACCAAAAATCAATAGTCATGATTTTATCATAGCAGAATACAATGATGCTATAACTTTCCTTGTTATAGATACTATGCCTTATATTATACAAACAGATTTATGATTCTTTCAGTTTGTTGTTCTGTACAAGGATGCAGATCACAAACTATCCATGCCCATTTATCTTCACTCTTGTCTACCTCCAACTATAAGTTTGAAATAAAGGATCAATATTAGAAGCCTTCCTCATTTTTTCCTGATATGTCAAGCACACTTTGGGAGTCTATATGTCACTTCTCATTCTTGCCACATGAACATTTCATATTCTCATCCTACCAAACATTTCCTTTAAGATACATTTTATTCCTCTTCTTTTTCCAACTTTCTCATTAATTATAAGTTTTAGTGTGTTTATACCTACCATGTATCTCTCTATTACCTTCTATGTGATTTTAATTTTCAATTCTTTGACACTGCTCTATGTCATGGTCACTCCCATATGATAATACCAGTTGCTGATATTAGAAAGGTCTTTATTTTCCTGAGAAGCTTAGGGTTGTCAAAGATAATCAGTCATTTCCCAAAAGCTACCCAATCTGATTTTTTCCTTCTGTTCAGCCCTGGATCCAACTTGTCCAGTTACATTATCTGTCCCAGACATATATGCTGCTGTCAGACAAGTCTAAATGTTTATCATCATCTAAACAAGAGATATTCTACAACCACTTGCTTTTACCTGTATAAATTGTCATATTTCCTATTATTTCACCTACATAAACCTTCCTACACTACCTTCATACAATAAAGCATATTAAAATGATAAGGCATTATCAATTATAAGAATTATAATTTTGATACATCATAGACACTAATTATAATTTTAAGTCAATCTTCAAAATTACTTTTAAATTTATCTTAGAATTGTCACCCAAGTCAGTGATTCAACTTCTATATAATCTAGCATCAGCTTCGGTCCCTATTTGCCTTTTCATGTTCAGAAAAGTATGCTGTCATAGCCTCTAATGAGAATGTTATAACCCATAAAGGGATTTGTTCAACTCAACCATGGAGTGTTGGGAAGAGATACACTACATAGAACCATGTTTTGTTTTGTTTTGTTTTGTTTTGTTTTGAAAAAAGGAAGAGTTTACATTCTCTACCCAAGAGAAATCTCTTATTCTTATGCAGGTTTTAAAGAGCCTATCAATAGCAGAAAGCTTAATTAAGACCCTAAAAGGTTTATGGGGTAACTGAAGCTAACAGCAAATTTTCTTTATTTTAGCCCATAGACATGAAATGAGAATTAATACCTAAAAAAAGAGTATCAGTAAATAAAGGTATCTGTTATACTATTCTACATAGTTAAATAAAGAGTAACTACAAAAGGCTTTCAAAACATTAGGTCATATCCAAATACCTCTTTCTTAAATGCACTTCAAATAAAATCATCTCTTTCTTTTCCTTTCCCCCATATTACTTTTAACATATTTTAGTTTATGTATCCAAAACCAGCAACATTGAGTGTAGCTAAAGCTATGCCATACTTCTTAAGAGAAATTTTGATACAATGCATCTATTCTAAAGATTCTTGCCGCACTGTTTTAATAAATAAACATCCTTAAAGAACACTGGAAAAAGTCATGATTCATCACATTTTGTCAAGATAAGCATGTGAATGTATAGTATCTAATAGCACAGAGGGATATATACTGACCTAAATTACTGTGCTAAAAAGTAGTAACAATTTTAAAAGATATACTGAAATAATGACTTAAGAATTGATGGCATTTTACTCTAACATTTTTCACTTCATGATGTATGAATACTTCTATCAGTCCTAAATTATATTATTTTATGTTTGATCTGATTGAAAACAACAATCTAGAAGAGAAATTGGGTTTTCCATGTAACAGTGAGGAAGGATAGACAGCAGACAACTCAAGGGTTCCGATGAGATCCACACAAGAGAATGAGAGGAAGATCTTTGAATCAATGAATACTTTTTAAGCTTCTGCACTCAGTGCCAAAAACTAAATGAGTCTTTAGAGAGAATTTATGGTAAGACATGAATATATAGAATACAAAGAGTGAGAGAGAATGGGTGGGTTGCTATCTGTATCATGGGAGGCACATTAAATGAGATCATAGATCCTTGAGAGTGTCAATGTTCAGTTTCAGGTCCAATCTCTAACCTGTAACCCATGCTTGGAACATGTTCCCTCCTCACCTCTGTTTCACAGAATTTCTCACTTGCTTCAATATGCAGAAGAAAGACCATTTTCTCCATAATATGTTTTTTTCTGATTCCCCAACTTGCTAGTGTTCTAAGAGCTTCAGATTTATTCTACATATACTTATATATGTACATCATTTCTCCCAATAAAATGCAAACTCTTTCAGAGTAGGGATTATTTCAGGTTTTGGATTTTTTTTCTGCCTTTGTATCCTATTATCTAGTATAGTGCCTAACACACAAAAGATGCTTAATAAATAATTGTTGATTGACTGATGACAGATGCCTTGTGAAAAAATGGGTTGGGGGAAGTCCTAACTACCCAACTGAGGTAAAATAGGAAGAGGAACTACAAAAACAGATTAGAATTTATCCCATCATTTCTTTAGATGCCTGTTGGCCTTGAATACATTTAATATTACTTGGCAAAATTAGTTTCTCCTCTGAGATTATATATTTCAAATTTGTCAAATTCCTTCTTTATCCTGAACCTGATTAAAGTAAAAGAGTCTATATCAAATAAAAGTCAAAAGAAATTCTGAGTGGTTCCCTATGCAAATAAATGAATTTTCACTTCATAAATATTGTCTATGGCTGAACCACTTTATGGCCCTGGAAATCCTGTTACCACTTTAATGCACTAGTACTTTCATCAATGAATGGTTTTCCCAGAGGAAATATTTGATAATGCAGATCTTTACTACTCTTTGTGAATACACAGTTACCCTAAAGTAGGTAAGCCTGCCAAGGGCGATTTAAAATGCTGGATATGATAATGGCATATCCATTTTTGCAAAGCCAATTGAATATGGAGTACCTAATATAAACAGTGAAAGATTGTTTTCTCTACTATGCAACTTACTTTTTCTAGCCTGATTCTTTTTCCTAGTTTCAACTTCGTTAAAAAATGTATTGTTTGTGATCTCTGAGGGAAACTTTAATGACAAATAAGAATCGTTTCAATTGCATCTATACTAAACTTTTCTAATTTTACTTTTGATATATATATGTATGTATATGTGTGTGTGTGTATATATATATATATATATATATATACTTTGGTATTTTTCTAGAAAACCAGAGATAGATTTAGATTATGATACCCATGATGAAAATGACCCCCAGTAAACATCCCAGATTTGTACAATTGTTCATTAATTCTTTTATACTAAATTGACCTTGTTTTATTGTGAAACTCAAGTAATATTTTATCTTAAAATATGAAATATATTTGGTGTCCCTATACATGAATGCATACACACATATGCCAATTTAAGCAAATTATTCTCAGGTGATTATGTAGGAATTCTCTATTTCTAAAGCATACTATTCCCAAAACTTATTTTGCAATTCTCATTCTATCTCCATTTCTAATTCCTTGGAATCTATACAGATAAGTCACTAAGACAGCCCATTTCATTTCTTTCTATTAAAAACAGTAGTGAAATTTCTCTACAAAAGTATTTGGCACTTAGTTTATATGTATGTGAAATCAGTCACAAATACATCAGACTTTTTGTGAGAAATCACTCTATATTGTTTTATACTATTATTTTTAAAAAGAAACATTCCCTGCCATACTAACATTCAGTGATTAAATTAAAAAGGGAATTTACCCCCAAAAGTTAAGAATTAATTGTAAAAGATACACAAATTTGATGGATAGCTATGATATTTTAATATGACACACTTTTTGCTTTGATACACAGGTGGCAGGGTTGTGGGGGTGATGAGGGGAGAATGAGAGGGAATTAAGGAGATAGGGTAGGCTGAGAAAGACAGCCATTTTCGTTTTAAGTACCTGGGCTCCAAACTTCAGTTACTTTTAATTCTTTGACTCTTCTTCCTTCTACCTCACTACACAGCTTCCCAATCTATTCAAATGATAAAGGTTGTTGAACTTTCTATTGATAAAATTTCAAACCTTCTCTTTTCTTTTACTACATTGATACCACCCTCAGTGAAGCCCTCACAAGGGCTGTTTTAATTCAGCCTGTCACTATTAATAACCTTCTACCTTGTGTCCTTGTCTCTATGCTTTCCCTTTAATTGGTTCTTCAATCACCTCTTAAAATAAACAGGATTAACTACAAGCCATCCCCATTCAAAATACTTCTATGTTTTCTCCTGGATAAAATATGAATTCTCTGAATGGACTTAAAAAACCTTCAACAATTTGGTTCCAATAAACCTTGCAGCTCAGTCTTTCAGTTCTATTCAACTCTTTGTGATCCCATTTGTGGTTTTAGTGGTTTTCTTAGCTTAGATACTGGAGTGATTTGCCATTTCTTTCTCCAACTCATTTTACAGATAAAGAAACAGAAGTAAATAGGATTAAGTGCCTTGCCAGTGGTCACATAGCTAGTTAAATGTTTAAATCCAGATTTGAACTCAAGTGCTTTATTTACTTTGCCAGTTAGCTGCCCCAATTCAGTTCCTTTATTATTCCACTAATCAGAAATACTGATTACTCCCAGATTATATCCTGTACAGAACCATCTTTATATATCCCTATATCTACAATTCTCACTCATCTCTGGCATCTCTTCTATCAAAGGTCAGTTTATGTGCCATATCCTCCATGTCTTCACTGATTTGTCACACACACTATTTCCTACTAAGTGAAGTCATCTGTCCTTCCTCAAAACATAAATATGAGGGTTTTTTAGATAACTCTTTTGCCTGTTTCACATTTATATAGTCTATCCATTTGTAAGGAAAACCTTTGTAAAGTCTATGTGTGTATGTGTGTGTATGTGTATATGAGTGATGATGTTATATCATATTATCCTTTATATACTAAACTGATAGCATTTACTATGTAGGGTTTTTTTGTTGTTGTTGTTTTGGTTTTTTTAATGTTTGCATCTCCAATGCTTAGCCTATGGCTTTGCATACTGGAGGTGCTTAATAAATGTTGACACAAAATATAAACAGTGTGAACTTGATAACCATAAGTTTTAAATGTTGTTTATGTTCTCCTCCCCCATCATGAGGGATAAAATTCTTCCAATAATAATTCTGCTTATGCTGAAGGGCATGCATGTCTATTTATGTTTATTATCCACAGGAAATTCTAAAAATAATTTTATACATCTTTCATTCAAATCAAATATGATTTGAGTTATAGATTGTTTCAGTTTCAAATAAATGATTTTTTATTCTTATTTTAATCTTCACATTGAGGATTTTAATCTTCACATTGCACAACTTCTTCAGAGCAAGTAATAAAGGGAATTAAAAGGATGAAGATGGAAGAGACACAGAATGAACCAAGAATAGACTGATACAGAGGCAACAAGATCAACTACAGAAATAAAAGATATTTTTTAAAAAGAGATAGAGAAAGTAAGGGAGGAAACATGCTCCATTAAATCAAACAATTCTTCAAAGAACATAGAGAATAAAATAATTGAACATTAATCCTTGAATCAATAAGTGCTTAACAGAAAACAGGATGCCAAGACAATAGATTATTAAAACCAGTTTATGCCAAATTTAACCACTAAACACCTTAATTTCCTCTATTCTTTTCCTTTCCCCCTTTAACCTTGTTTCCTCCCTAAAAAAGAGGGAGAAAGAAAGGAGACTTAATCCTATTTCTTACTTACCCTGTAAATAGTACAAGTGCTTTTGTACTCTTTTTATAGGCCAACAAAGTGCAAAAAATAAATTTTCTGATGCCTTCTGACTCCAAATAGAATATTTTCTTCTACTCTAGCATACTGCCTATCTGCAAATCATTGAAAGTACTCCTTTTATCTTAAAAGGAAAGTAGTAGAACACAGTAAGAATAGCAGATCAGGGGGAATGGCTGTATAAGTTGAGGTATATGAAGTAGTGGAATATTGTTGTTCTATAAGAAATGACGAACAAGCTGATTTTAGAAAAGCCTAGAAAGATTTACATGAAGTGAGCTGAACTTCATTGTTGTAGAACAGTAAAAAGATTATATAATGATCAAATGTGATAGACTTGGCTCTTTTCAACAATGAGGTGGATCCAAGACAATTCCAATAGACTTGTGATGGAAAGTGGCAGCCACATCCAGAAAGAGAACTAAGGAGACTGAATGTGGAAAAAGCATAGTATTTGCATCTTGTTGTTGTTGTTGCTTGTTTGCTTGCTGTTTTTTCCCCCTTTGGATTTGATTTTTCTTGTGTAGCATAATAATATGGAAATATGTTTAGAAGAACTACACGTCCTATATCAGATTCTTTGCAGTACTGGGGAGGGGAAAAGGAGGGAGAGAGGGAAAAAACTTTGGAACACAAGGTTTTGCAAAGGTGAATGTTGAAAACTATCTTTGCATGTATTTGGAAAAATAAAATACTATTTAAAAAATTAAAAAGAATAGCAGTCCAGGCTAGCATGGTTACTGGGGGACAGATGAAATTGCATTAGTTTAAAGGAATATCTTATACATGACATTTGTCTTCAACTCTTTCCAATGGCGTACATTAAGTTTGCTGGCCTAGGCTTTGAAAACAAATCCTAAAATATTGCTTAGCAACCACTTAACACAGCTACTTTGAACTATCAGAACACTAATGTCTCTTACCCTCTACCCTGGAAAGGATTGTGGTGAGAATGAAAAACCTTTTGAAATAAAGGAATAGTATAAATATAAGGTATTAGTTCTACTTATTGTAATATAGTAAGAAAAAAAAGTAGGAGTTTCTCCCCCTTTTCTAAACCCCTATCCTACCTCTTCTCTTTCCTGCCCTTTAGATATCAAATACTTTCCTGTTGCCTGGTGCTTTACTCTTTAACATCTAAAGTCCCCCAACTTCATCCAAATCCAACATCTGAAATTCCTCATCCAAAATGTTCTTAAGTGATTATGTAGAGGCTGAAATGAAAAAAAAATTCACCATACAACTTTCTAAGGATTATCTGAATTTTAAAATTTCTGAATTTAATTTCTAAATCCAAATTCATTTCTTGTTGACAGACTATGAGAGTTGGTGGTGGATGGGAAGAGATTCTTTTTTTTTTTTTTTGGGGGGGAAGAGATTCTTAAACTCTTTGGAAGTGAGGCTCCAGGCACCTTTTAGTCACTCTAAGCCAGCCTCTTCCTCTTACCTATCCCCAAAAATTGGAATTAGCATTTTAGACACAACCATACACTCAAGCCAATGAATATCATACTTAAGAGCTACATACACACACACACACATCACCTTTAGAAGTCACTCTGTATTGCATTGAGCTCAGCAAAACCCAAAACAAAAAAAAATCTGGGGAATAGAGACAGTATATAGGTCAATTTTTCTTTACTGCAAATCATGACCATATAGGAAAGCTGACCTAGGTACACAATAATTTGAATTTTTATGTAATTGCCTATTCTTTAAAATATAGATGCATGTCCTTTTATAAGTATAGAATAACACAGACTGTTATTTAGGAAACCACAAAGTTTTGGGTTTTCTAAAAAGAACTCATCTGATTTCAGTTTCTAGTCACCTATAAGAAGGTGACATAGGTAAAGTGACCAAGTTTTTCAATTAAATTCAAATGAAGCATTTATTAGAATATTAGGCACTGTGAATATAAAGACTGAAAGGAAATATCTTCTATCAAGGGACTGTGTGAAGAAGGAACATTACAACAGGCACAAAAATGTTGCCATGAGATTATAATGGTCATATTAATTGATAAATGGATAATATTTATACTATTTTAGGTTTGTTGGAGCTTCCCTACTTTTCAGGAGATCCTGACTTGAAAACTGAGATTGGAAGCTATTCAAGCTTAAAACGGCACTAAAATTTTTGATCCATCCTGTATGAGCACATGCAGTCTCCTCCACCTCAATGTAAACTCCTTGAGGACAGGGGCAGTTTCACTTTTGTCTTTGTATATCCAGCACATTGAATGACATTTAATGGGTCCTTAATAAGGTCTTGTTAATTGATAATAAAGGGAGAGTAATCCCATGTAAGGCATTATCTAAGTTGTGTTTTGAAGGAAGAAAAGGATTCCACAAAGGCAAGATCAGTCAGGAGTATATTCCAGACTTAAAGAAATCACTTGTGCAAGGAAATGGTGGTGGGAGATGAAACAATTAGGCATGGGAGGTCAGCTAGAATGCTAGTTTGACTGAGATAGAGAGTAGTGGAGGAAAATACTGGCAAGGTATATGGAAGCCAGATTATACGGGGCTTGAAATGCCAGATGAAGTTTTCAATCTTTAAAAAGCAAGAATGAGACACTGGAGATTTTTGCATAAGAGGTGACACAATCAAATTTGTAATTTGGGAATACTGACTCGCTAGGTGTATGGAAGAAAGATGGGAAGATGAGAGAACCAGGCAAGGAGATCAATTAGAAGGCTGTTGCAAAAACTGTCCAAGGAAAAAGTAAAGCTCATTTGCATATCATAGAATCAAGATATGAGTGGAAAGTTGTTATGGAGTCAGGGGCCAATTAGGGAGTTCCCTTCATCACAATAACAAGTTTTACTCTTCTCTCAAGATAATTCTAGCCAGCTAGTTTCCTCAAAAGAACTCAACTTTCCTGCTTAATATTTCCTAATTTAATCCATTTTGAATACTGATCTAATATTCTTATGAAGTGCCAAATCACAGAGATCATGGATGCTAATGTCTGTAAATGAGAAGCTGAATTGTAATGATCAGAATTCCAAATAGCACATAATAACTAATTCACATTCAGATCCAATTCAGATAGAGGGCCACAGATTCTGTAGTAACAATATGATCTAAATTGTGGCTTAACTGAAAACTGAGCAGGATAAACAAATGTCACATATACACATGTGTACATAGATAAATATTTATGTATATAGTGTCTCTGTGCACAGACATACTATATGTTTATATACATATACAGACATATATGTATATACATACACACATGGGGGGGAGAGGGGGAAACTAGAGAGGGAGAGGGACAGAAAGAAAATCTAAATAACCCTCTTTTCAACCCAGACTTAAAGTATTCAGAGCAATGGTCATGATTCTACTAATATATACTCATCATCTTGCTTATTCATTTTGATTATATTCACCTCTTATTTATATGAGCCTATAGTATAGGTCTTCAAACAATGAAGTTTGCTGCCCTATTAATTTTTTCCTTCATCATCTGAAGCACCAATGTAATGGTCAATGATTAAGAAACTTTTAAAACAATCTGCAAGTTCATTTGACAGGAGGTAAAATAAAACTAAAGAAGGAAAAATGAGTCTCAATGTTTTCTTCTGGCTGCACATTATCAAATATATGTTCTATGATACTTATAATAAAGTTGTATCAAATAATGTTTCATATAGAAAGTAAATACAAATTTAGGACAATTGGAAGGTCCTGGATAAAAATCACTATGATGTATGTTTTATTCTGCTCCTAGAGGCAGAAGACCACAACTCAATAAGATGTTTTGACACCATCCTTTTGTAAAGCCAGCTACTTATTTTGACATTCTACATTTGATGTTTTATTCCCTGTATGAGTTCTTTTCTCAAAACTCTTCTCAGCTACCATTCTCCTTTTCTTTCATCTTTTCTCTATATCTTGTCTTTTCTGGGTAGGTTACAAAAAGTAATGCACCTTCTACTCTGAAGGACTTTCTGGCTACTGCCTGAGCCATCAGAACATGCCAAGGAGCTTAGATTCACTCTGTTGGGCTCGATTACCTCCACAACAGTAAATGACTATTCAACTGACTGATTCCAACTTCCTTTTAACTGTTCTCTTAGGGAATGAGCCATTTATACTAATGGCTGGGTTCCTGTACCCTGACCAGTCACTATTACTAACTGAAAAAAATGTCCATCTACTCTGTTATGCAGTATAATTATCAAATATAATCTTCTCCCTTGAATACAGGTAATATACTTAAGGTGATGGATCTTAAATGGAAAGCAGACTTCCTGATCTCTTAGTAACTAGCTAGGTTATGCCCCAGAATAAGTTACTCAAATTTTTAACGTTATTTCAAAATGCTTTGTAAAACCCAAATAAATAATATTTTAAACCATTTATTCTGTTCTTTAATCCACTTTCATTTTTTAACTTTTTCATTTGATGCTATTTCTAAAAGAGGACTACAACCTATAAAGAATCTTCATTTATTCCTTTCAATTTACTTTTATCTTCCCAGTTGCCTTTCTAGAAAGTAGCTAATCTTTTAGCATACTAGGTTATTTTCTGTGTATTCATTTTTTTCTAACTCTACATCATTAAGCTGCAATAGGTATTTTAAAAAAATGTATTCCTACAGACATCTTCTTAAGATATCATCTTCCTTTGATAGAAGGAAGTATTCTCTACCCTAAAAGTGTGAAGTAAAGCTACACATTGTATTCTGAGCTAAGAAGCATGGTATTGTGTGAAATGACATTTTCTCATTTAAATTTTTGTTAACACACAGCATCTTCCACCTGTCCCTTCTAGAGAGTATCTAATATCTTTACTGAACTGTGATAATTCCCAAGTCATTTCCCAAAGGCTTCATAAAAAGGTTGTCATCATTTAAGACCCATTTTTGCATTTTACTACATTTATTATCACTTCCTTATTCAAACTGAACAATTTCATTAGCTCTTTAGCTCTTATTTCTCCAGTCTTCCAAATGTGGCTCATCTGGAGCAGTCTACAAGTCAAAGTTTTACTTAATGAATCAACCCCTCATTGACTTCTTCCTGGGTGAACACATCCATCAAATACATTACATCATACTGACCTCTAGCATTTGCTTAGTCAACCTTTGTGCTCAGTTGATTTAGCTGCTTTCTTTAGAAGTTCTGTATTTGGAAAACTCAAGATATTGCCTTAAGCCATTTCCAGGGTTCTAATACATGTTTTATTCATTCCCTTCTCCCCACCCCCCCCAATCTAAAGGTGACTTTACTTTCCAATTTTTTCAATAATCCTGGGATTTCCTCCTATTTTGTAATTATCAAAGGTTTTTTTTTTTTATTATTCTAGTCTCTAGTCAACACTTTCAAAGAATTCTTCTCTATAATGCAACTCTACTTATATATAAAAACTAAATGGGAAAACATTTGAGAGCTTCTGAAGTAACAAAAAAAAAGGACTAGGAAAGGAAATGAGAAAAGTGGGAAATAATGACATATCTGCTATTCTTTCAGATTGAAATGCTACGGAAAAAGCATATTAATAATACTCCTACACTCCAGTAGGAGAAACAATATCGGACAAGTAAGAACCAATAGCTATGAAAGGAACTTCTTGGGAAAGACAGCAAGTCCCTTTTCCATCTCAGTTTGGTACATTAGAAGTTGGTTGACTATCTCCTTCTCAGGAGAGGTAAAATGAAGTCAAAACATCAGTGTCATTCTTCCTTCCCTGTTATGTGAGATTGCTCACCAGGGACTGACAAGCCTAAACTGGCACTGCCACCTTCATCAATACAAGCCTGCTAATGGGGATGGGATGACTAGGAGAGTGTGGACAGGTCAGTTCTTACCTTATTGGAGTACGGGGGCTTGCTTAAGTTGATTCCATCACGGACGAGTTTATCCCTGATCATGATTTTCAGTTTGAGTTTGGGGTAAGTCACCAGTTCCTTGCTGCGGGACCCTGCTTTCTGGTTCCTGGAAACCCCCCTGGATCCGTGAGTCTGGCCAGGCTGAGATTCCCTCCAAGCCTGACCCTCATACTGCTCCACCAGGTGGCTGGTATAGATTTCCGGGGAAGGGGAACCAGGTTGCTGCTGGGGCTGCAGCTGCTGCGGTTCGAGGGTGAAGTAAAGGCCGGCAGCATTGGCGTCTTGCTCCCGCAGCCTCCTTACGGCGTCGTGGATCCGGCGCCGGTGTTGGGGCGCCAAGACCCCGATGGCGTCCAAGTCAGGGTCCCCGATCTGTTTGCACACCTCCAGGTCATCATAGCCATTATCCACGAAGGACTCCGCGTACTGGGGGAGCTGCAGGGCTTTCAGCCATTCGTAAACTATGTTGGTACACATAGTACTTAGTGCTTTTTGAAACACACCAAGGGGAATAGGGGGGAAATAATCTTCAAACCCAACGATAACAATACTAGTAACTTTTAATCCTTTTCTTTTCTAAGAGGAAAGAGGGAGAAGGATGAGGTAAAAATCCACAATCTGCGAAATTGAAGACGGAATAGTACAGAGCTGGAATCGGGAAAATAGCAGACACCTTAAAAAAAAAACTGGAAGAAAAATATAAAAGCAAGAAAATTAAATCCCTGGCAAACGGCAGCCGCAGTTCAGAGACAGTGATCTATTGCTTATTCCCTCTCAGGCGAGCTTCTGTCACTGGAATGAGGGTGGATGGCTAAGAAGGGGTTTAATCACAGCCCCTCTTTGGAACAAGCCCGGTTGGGTGTCTTTCTATTTGGAAGACAGGAGGCTAGGACAGTCCTCGCTTTCCTTCAATTTCTCTTCTGTTTGGTTCGGTCCCACTCGTCTCCTTTCCTCTGTAGCTTCAAGCATCTCTATTTACTATTTGCTCCGTGTTGGCTTTTTAACATGCCATGTTGAGGAGGAGGAGGATCCTTCAGCCAGACAGATGCACAGTCGCCCTGATGTGTCTCATCTATGTATACACCTCCTCCTCAGCACCCTCCCGGTCCCTATCCCGTGGTTTCTCAACTGCTGGAGGGAAGGCGGGGTGGAATTCTGCGACTGCCCCGTTTCTCTCTCCCACCCCCCACCCCCCAACCTCCACCACAAACACAGAAGCTCCCTAGTCCGCGCTTTTCAGTTCCTCCCCCTAAAAAGGACTTCTTTCACATACAGAAGCACTCACATCTTCTTTCTGTTCCTCCCACTTTGCCTTTATTAACAAGGATGGTAGTGTGGATCTCCAGGCCGGCGTCCACAGACTGGGCGAGGCTGGATATCCTACTTTCCCTTTTCACCTTTTTAGCTCACCAAGTTGCACCTTTCTCCTCTCCTGGACAGCGCGACCCAACCCAGGTCTTAAGCTCGCCACTCACCTTTCAATTTAGCAAGCTGCACATCTATTTCCTAGACTCCGTGCCGCTCTCGGGTGGAGCTGCCTCTAGGGTGGGACTGGGGTATTTGGCATTAGCGTAACCCTAAGCAGTTGAAATGACCTAGGAGTAAAGGGGCGAGTAATCAAAGGCCTCAGCACACCCAAACCCCGAGGTGGGTCAGAGGCAGAATTCAACCTGCTGAGCTTTGGCTCACGCCTTCTATAAGCAATGAGATAACTAATTAGCAAGGGAAGCTTCCGACACTCTCCTCCCTCTTTCCTCCTCCACATCAGTTCTTTCCAAAAGTTGGGGGACAGGGAGAACTTTTTCTTTAATCTTCTTGTTCGGCTTCTCAACCCCTGATCTTCCACTCAACCTTTCCTGGTCTTGAAAATGCTCGGGCTCTTCCGGGGGAGAAGGGCGCCCTCCCTTGAGGCTGGACTTCCCAGGAAAGAAAGGTCTGCTCAGAATAGATCTCAGTCGCGAAAAGTCTTCTGGACTTTGCACTCTAGAACCACAGAACCTGAAAATCAAGCGCTAGGCTTAACTGCCTGGAGAGGAGAGCAAAAGGAGCAGTTTTTGTTTTGTGAGCCTGAGCCTTAGGTGTGAGCACGGGTCCAGCCCCCTTAAGTTCTAAGCATGCATTCACCACCCCAGTTGTGGAGAAAGAATGACTCCGAGAAAGTGGGGAAAGCGTCACGTGGAAGTGATACTGCCTCAACCTTCTAATGAGAGCACAAGCTATAATGGTAATAATGAGGCCCTTTTCATAGGTGATATACCACCGTGCACCTGAGCGACTTCCTGAACTTCTGGCCCTTATCTCCCTAAATCTCTCCTTCTGCCCATTTAGGTGCTTTCAGTTTTGAGGATCTAGCTCTTCTTTGCCCTGGAGGATCGGAGTCTTTGGGGCGTTCATTCCTCACCCCCTCCAACA